>JAFIDM010000002.1:75046611-75073741 GCA_023159025.1 Thereuonema tuberculata | reverse complement strand
TATAGAATACCGGAAGCCATATACAAATGATCAAAGTTTTGGCAAATAAACATTAGTGGAAGTAATTATGTTGATGGAAATGAAAAGGCAACATCGTACACAACAGCTATAAAAGGGAAATTACCTGATGCCTATCGAACAGCTAATCATGTTGTCATGAAGTCTGCTCATGATATATCCCACAACATTCCAGTTCTAATATCCTGAGTGTTGTGAGATTGTACTGACAATGACTTTGCAATGATTTTTTTCCTTTCTTTTTAACCTTTCAGGACCCAGTTTCTTAAAATTAATACCTTGCAATGCTCATCCTTTCAACTATGGTGAAGGCAGTTAGTAGAAAAATTTTAAAATTATTACATTTTAGCTAAAACTATTTTCCTTTAGCTACAAGGCTGTATTTTTCCTTTTGTTATTGTTCTTCCTTTTTTATTATTATTATTATGGTCGCCCTTAAATTTATGATTTAGCACAAAATTCTATTCACTTGTTTATTGTTTTTTTTAGCTTGTATCAGATTTCTGTTGTCTAATGTTAGGTGGCTAATAATGCCATTGACGTGTGTTTTCTTCCTATTAGGTCACTGTAATAATAGACAGTTAAAATGTCATATAATTTATGACAGAAAGATAATAATGACATTGATGCAGGCTGTCTAACACTGGGCTACAGAGACGGTCTATAGTAAGAAGTCCATTTGGAGAGATTTGTACTTCCATTCTGACAAACGATCTGATTCGATAATTTTGAGTGATAAATAAATTACATTCATGTCAATAGTTTATTCATTTATTCAATTCAAATCACACAAACAACTTAACGACTGAATAGGAATCGATTAGTTAATATTACGTTTGTTGACTACTATTTATTTGGATTTACTTTGAAGATGATGTTGTCGACTGTTCCATTAACATTTAATTCTGATCCATTAATATTGGATGTTCGTTTATTTTTTTTCTTAGGACTCTGATCGCCATCGATCGCAGCGCCGAGCGGATGGAAACCTTAGCTGCTCATTTGCTTCGATGTGGTGTCACCTGTGGACAGAATGAGTGCTCCGATTTCTCGACCATTGATCCACTTAAAGATCCCTACACCGACGCCCAGTACATACTCGTCGATCCATCATGTTCTGGTTCAGGTGATCAAATTTAAATTACTGCCAAATAAAAATATTGAAGATGGAGAAGGGGTTCAGTATCATTGCAGCAATTGCATGTTCCTTATAATCCGTTATAGAACTTACAAATAAATAAAGAAATGTCAAGTATTCCAAAGATTATTATTATTAGCTATATCAATCAGTGTGAACACTTTTCTATTATTATTATTATCCTTTAAATATTACTGATATCCAAAGTGGGTTTTTTTTTTTTTCGTCCTGAAATCAAAATAGGCCTATACAAGCCCTTTTAATTATTGAGTCAATGTTCGACTGAAGCGCAGCTTTTTAGTGTGTAATAGTTTCATGACAGTTTTAAGTTCACGTGAGATTGTTAATGATTTGAATAAATTTATCTTTTGTATTTTAAACGAAGAGGTTCTTTCCCACTGTTAGAAGTCTCCAGATTTCTTTTCACTTTATTTCAATGAACGAGAACTGCTGATAGAATATTTCAATTGAACAGAACAATGGAAACAGAATAAAGAAATTAAACAGAAAATAATGCAACATGGTTTAAATAGTTTTAAAGGACGGAAAAAAAAAACAAAACTTCAATTATTAATTTAAATCCCTTCAATAAAGTAATTAAAACTGATTATTGGTCAAACGGATTAACAAAAATGTGATGCACATTGCAAATCATCGTCTACATATTATTGTTCCATTACTGGACTTCTACAATGACTGTCTCATCAAATACACTCTGACAAAAAAAACAACGAAGCAACCCGAGAAAATTGCCTAATCACCGCGAAACTTACCGTGCAAATACTCCCACAGCCGAATATGCAAATGATCAGAAAATCAAGGCCATTGACTAATAGTGGTCCGCCTCAGAGCATCGCGGAGAGTATAGCAAAGCTCGCACTCAGGGACAATTAGACAGCGGGTTATAGTTGCATTAGCCTCCACGGATCCGTGCACATTACCAGCGAGTTTGAGCACCGACATATCATTGGGCTGAGAATCGCCCGGCATTGGAGGTGAAGCAACGGGGCGGTCAGAAGATTTTGGCGTCAGTGGATCGAGGAGGTCACAGCTCAGCGGCACGCGGGCAGTGAATGGCCAAAGGAGAGACGCGAAGATCGAGCGATTGTGAGAGCCTCACGAACAGCACTGAATTTGTTGCTCTCAACCATTCGTGGCCATGTTGCGATGTTTGTAGGTACGAAGTGACCATCTGAACTATTGTCAGACGACTTGAGGCACAGCTCCGCAATCGAGGAGGTCACTCCCCCGCACACCACTATCCACCGAGCATCGCCGATACAGTGGCAGTGATGTATGATTCAATCAATATGGACAAATGAAGTGAGTCATGTTGTCGTTAGTGATGAGTCACAGTTTGTACTGGACGCCGATCACCATCGAATACTTTCTAGAGACAGCCGCTCAACACACGGATAAGGTCGCTTCATCGAGGAACGGCGTACGGCTCGCACACCGGGATTGAAGGTTTGGGGGGCCATTTCCTACTATAGACGGATTTCGTCGACGTACTACCCTCACGGCACAATGGTACTATGACAATGGTTCCATGATCTGTTGTGTTGCCGTTCCTGTTGCAGCATCCCTGGGCCATTTTTCAACAGGATAATGCCCAGGCACACACAGCATGGCTCTCTCAGGACTGCCTCCGTTATGTCAACACCCTTCCATCCCGATCTCCCGACCTTTCACCAGTCGAACTGACCTGTCAATTAGACACCCTCTGGCATGCTATAGCCCTGGCCATTATCCGTGAACTGTTTGTGTCTAAGCCACGCCGAGTAGCGCTTGTTTGGCGCAGCTTAGCCACAGCTGCTTTTGCGCCATTAAAATCTAACCAATCTGCGCATGTAGACGAGTCAGAGGTGATGCTACAACATACCGATTTGTTCATTCCTGTAGCTGTTTTATCCTAATAAATATTCTGGAATTGTAATGATTTCCTATACATGTACACAGCAATTGACATCTGGATTGGATGATTCTTTCCCGGTGCTTCGTTTGTTTTTGTTAAAGCGTGTAGACCTATGACCTCTGTTTTCCCGACATCTCGAGTGAAGGGGATGGAAGGACTATTATTGAACTAATGTTCAACGACTAATCATCTGCAGATGGAAGTTATTTATTGTATTACTCTGTAAGATTACAGATAGATAATTTAACTTTGATCTTGAAAGATTATCTGTGTTTATTTGCGTTGTTTTAGGATGTCGAACTTTTCAGTTTTTCTAAAACTGTAAATTGTGGAATCAAGTTTCTCAATTGTTGTTATAAGGGGCTGTCCATAAACTACGTTCGCATGTCGGGAGGAAGAGGGGGTCAGGTAATATGTGACGTCACGTTACATTTCATTTAAACGCATTTTTTGAAAATAAATTACTTGTACGTAGACTAAGAAATTCATTAAAACATCCGCAAATATCTAAACTTTAAAGTTCAATACAAAAATATGCTTGAATATCATCAAAACGGAAAATTTCTAATACGAAAAAAAGGTAATTTTAATTGTAGATTTTCATTTTCTCTTTAAGATCTAACTTTCGATTATTTGTACCTCCTGTAATAGATCGCTTTAATTTTAGATTTGGATTCTATTTTTTAATATTGTTTTGACTGAATCTTTTAAATACTTTAGTTTTTAATGTAAATTGGGGGGGGGGGGCGTGATATTGTAACGTAATATTAGGGAGGGGGTCGAAAATAATAAAAATTAGCGTGACGCAGTTTATGGACAGCCCCAAATCAGATATTAGAAGTAAAAGAATTTTGTAGAAAGATTTGCAGTTTAATCTCAATTAATTTTCTCAATTTTAATAGTCTTGCATTTCAACTTAAATTTTATAGCGGTTATTTTAATGTAAACTTATATAAAAATGGACATCGCAAATTATAGGCATTGAACCGTCTCTTCTTTAAAATAAATGTGTTTTTGTAATAAGTAGTGGCTTAATTGTTTCCTTGTCTTCTTTGAAGGTATTGCCGCCAGGTCCCTCGAAGAAAGTAAAAGCACTGTCACTCATGGAGCACGCCTACGGAAGCTGTCCTGGTTCCAACTGACTCTACTCAGCCACGCCCTTTCCTTCCCGAATGTTCGACGGGTGGTTTACTCGACGTGTTCCATCTACGAGGAGGAGAATGAAGAAGTAGTGGCTGAGGCTTTGAAGCGTTGTCCTGGCTTTCGACTGGAAGTGGCTCTGCCCGAGTGGAGGGGAAGGGGTATTCCAGGCCACCCGGACGTCTCGGAGGCCTGCCTCCGCGCCTACACCCAGGACGACCTCACCAATGGGTTTTTCGTGGCTGTATTTGTGCCAATCAGGGAGAAGAAAGAAGAAACAGAACAACAGAAGAGAAAAAGGGAAAAAGACGATAATGGTGAGAAGAGGAGGAAAAAGAAAACGAAAGACTACGAAGAAGACAAAGATGTAGACATGTCAGAAACAGCGATGAAGAAAACAGAAGAAGATTTAGATGTATATTACAGTAAAAAGAAGAAGAAGAAAAGAATAGATTATGAAGATGATGAAGATGACAAAAATGTAGAAGTATTGGATGTCAATAGAAAGAAAGAAAATAGTAGAGAAGGAGAATTAAAACAAAAGAAAAAGAAGAAGAAAATAAAAGATTATGAAAATGACGAATTTTGCGAAGCTACGATACAGAAAGAAAAGAACACAGAAGAAGAATTAGATACAAAACAGAAGAAAAAGAAAAGAAAAGGTTTAGTAGAAGAAGAAAATAACAAAAGGATAGATATCCCGGAAGTCAATGAGAATGAAGAAGAAGATACAAAACAAGAGAAAAAGAAAAAGAAGAAAAACAAAAAGAAACACAAAGAGACTGAAGCAGAGAAAAAAGAAGAGGAAATAATTGATAATGAAAATATTCCTAAGAAGAAAAGAAAAAGGAAGAAAAGTCAGTGAAAGAAGAAGAACGAAAATGAATAGAAAAGATGACCTGAATTCTTTTGTTAATTCTTTTGAATAAAATAAAATATTGTTTATAAAAATGCTTTGTTTGTAGAATTGTTAATTGGATGAGATTTGAATGAAAGAAATCCGTGTTTTAGAATTATTTTACATGAAATAGATTCAAACAAACAAAAAGAAATTACCAAAAGAACCTTCACCATTTCCTAGAATGTTACTTCTATTTATTTATTTATTTATTTATTTATTTATTTATTTATTTATTTTAAAGTCCTGAAAATAGGGAAATTAAGAACCCCTGAGAACAAAGACCACCGTCCGTTTCGTCTGATTCAAATCCCATCGAACACTAATGGATTAACTGAGAAATGATTATTATTAGTGTAATAGAATTTATACCAGCAAATTTTAGCTAATTGTTTGATTTAAAGAAATTTTTTTCGAGCTCCTGCAGAAACATCCAATGAAAGGAAGTTAAATAAAAAGCCATGGAAACATTACAACACTTTCTTCATACTTTAAATAGCATCAGAAAATAAAATATTTTATTCAGTCATAAAGAATTTGGCGCTAAATAAAACATAACGTAGTTAAACTAAGATCTAATCACGTCTCCATAAATTATAAATATGCTCTAAAAATCACATCACATCATTATTTAGATGAGCTACAAAAGATTCTGAATCCGTAAAAAATACCTGGAACCTGAAAATAGGGGTAATGAGATCTATACAGTAAGTTTAAACTCTTAAAATATTAAATTTGATATAAATCAGTTCTTTGAAAATACTTAGGACATCTTATTTTAAATCTTATTTAAAGCTGGGTCATAAGTGAAGTTTACGAATATGTTAACATGTGATTATATGTTAAAAGTTAAAGTATTCGACTACTGATCGATGCAGGCCGTTTGGGATCGTGGGAGGTAAGGCTCCCGGCGCTTCTGACCAACAGGATTACAGTGTAGAGGTCGGGTGGTCAGCCCGACTCCTGCCTGCCTTTAACTGCCGGGAAAGAAACCCCGGTACCCATTCAACAGAGGGCTGGGTAGACCCGTTTAGAGGTGAATGGAGCAGAAAAAAAAGCAGCCAAGCACCCTTACCTACTCGGCTGTTGGGCCTAAATCTCATGTTTAGTATTAAATTAAAATCAGAAATCTGAAGTTGGCATAAAATATTATTCGTTTATTTAAGGGCACAGTATTTTGGTTCCAATGAAGAGGTCCTAAAATAGTGTATTACAAATATAAAATCTAATCAGGACAATAAAATTTAACTCCAAATATAAAGTTGATGTTGATCAATACATTGTTTATTGTGTTGTGTGTTTCAATGTTTTGGGTCTAAAATTTGGGTCTCTAATCACAATACAGTATTATAGAAGTTATATATATAAAATACGGTAAGATTTGTACTGATCTCGCACAAGAAAAGAGCCCTTAATATATCAATAAATGTTTCACATTTGCTAAGGCTTTATAATGACTCTACTAAAGGCTTCCTATATCTATATATTTCATCGCTTAATTCCCTGTAATGTTGGTAATAAATCTGTGTCACAGAGATACGGGATTGTCGCTTTCGAGTGATGAAGTCGCTAACATTTCTAATGGTGTCTTCTTCAATTGACACTAATAGATAATACATATTCAATATAAAGTTTTTGTATAGACATCACTCGAAAACTGTCTATAAAAAGAGCAAACGACGTGAATTTCCGTTAAGATCCTGACATAGAGATTTAGTGTCATTACAGCTCTGATTTATGTATCAGTTGTAAGAAAATAAAACGATTTGCTGTACTAGAATAGAATATTTTATATTTGGATGTCGTGAGTATTGCATGGAGAATGTGAAAAGAATCAATAACCACTTTATATTCTATCTTTGGATGTAAACAGTTAGATATGAATAATTCTTTTTTTATTAAAGAGTCTTTCTTCGTTTTTGCTTCTTAACTAGCATCGAGGGCTTCACAAAAGAAAAAACTATTCTCTTCTGAGTGGGTCCTGTAGCCCAATGGTTAGAAGCTGGACTGGAGGCGACTGGGTTCAATTTGCGTTGGTGGTCGGGGGTTTATCCACGGCTTCCTCCAGATGCACCCTAGGGTTTACCTAGCCCTCTATCAAATGGTTATCAAGTTTCTAAATCGAAGATTAAAGAAGAGTGGGCGTCGGCTGCCCATCTGATCTCAACTACTCCCACTGGTCGAATCGCCGGGAGCCTCCATCTTTGGTGCACCTATGGACCTTCATGGCCTGTAGTGGTAAAGTGTTCGGAAATAAAAAAAGTTACAACAAATTACCTGCTACGGGAGGAGAAGAAGAATAAATTTACAACGATGTAAACAACTACAACGTTGTCTTTTTTGGTCGCTTCAGAGTTTAACCCCTCCTGAATTTATTGTACGTTTAATCAGAATTGAACAATAAATCTTTGACATATTGTGAGGTTACTTAACAAATAATAGGGAAATATCCATTCCATGGTGAAGTAATTTTATAATGTAGGGATGTTCAAATGAAGAATGGATCAATCACTTGTAAAGATCTGTTCTAAAGTCTCAGCCTTAATTGTATAGTTTCTATAGCCTGATTATTGGTCGTTTGATTGGTGTCCATTGTTTTGAGTGAGGCCGAACATTATTTGATCACGTGTAGCATTTCTTGGCTCGATTACAGAAAAACATGTCTTAATTATTAAATGATTATTTATTTATTCTCTTCAGCAAAATTCCTCTCGCAGTATTTGTTCGTCATGGAATCATTCTTTTGTAGTTTTTGAAAGTATTTGATAAGGTTTAATTTATATATATATAGAAAAAAGAGGGATGGGAATGGGATGAACGATATTTAATTAATTCCACACAAAGTATCGTTTAGTGGCATTGTCAAATTAGAACAAATCATTGATACATTTTGCAAAAATCATTAAATCTTTTAAGCTTTATTTCTGACTTATTTAATTGGGATTTTTTTTTTTTTGAAGGGATTGAAGTATAATTTTCTGTTTCATCTTTTTACATTTACAGTTACTCTGAGGCCAAGACTTTCCAGTGAAAGAAAAGAATTGATCTTAAAGATGGGAAGTCAATTCAAAGTTTAAAAAGGAGATAAACAAAAAAAACAAACGTTTCGGACATTGACTGTTGCCCATTATCAAGGCAGGGAAGGGAAAGAGACTGATGTTGTGGTCTTTATAAATGTATCATTAACCAATGGAAATCGGGTGAAGTTATTATAGTGGGGATGGGGGGGGGTAATATTTGTGTGAAAAAAAAATCTAAAAAAAAGTTTTAATAATAATTATTACCAGTAGTGCTGGTATTATAAACATTATATTGGATAATGGAATATGCTTCTGTCAGAATCCATTCATGATGACAGGTGAGGTGGAAAATAGCAACAGTTTGTTGGAAGAAGGGTCCCCTATCAAAGTAGTGAGATACCCGTGGCAGATTTATTGTTGTTTTTAATTGAAAGGGGTTAATATTTACTTTTTTTTTCTTAGCGGATGAAAGGGTTCTTTTGATCTGACCAATGTAACTGGAAACAGGGACTTTGGAAACGATTTATTAGCCATTGGATTATTCCATTTACTATTGTAAGGTTTTCCAAATAATGATAACAGACAGTGAGTTCTGCTTTACAGGATATGAGTAAGGAGTCATATTGACTGTGGTTGTTGAGGTTGATTAGATTTTGAGTTGAGACAAACAGACATTTCGATTTCATACTTGATTCTAAAAACTTCTTTACCCATCGGATGCTTACTTAGACTAAATATAATAGACGAATCAAGTGTCTTTGACTCCTGATGCGAAGTAGTTTTGATTTCGTCTCTTGTCCTTTTATTTGATGTTAGAGACATGGAAAACATATCAAAGTCAATGAATGTATTGTTTTATATGAATTGCTTTGTGTATTCAACAGAAAATGATTAAAACATATCCAGAAAAGCTCACAGAGATAAGAGACACCATAATTACTTTGATAATAATACACTTTATAAACGTCCCATATTTCTTCTTCAACTCCTTTCTTTTGTAATGTATATCATTAAACATCTTCTACGAGACAAGAAACAAATGTTTAAATACTACGTTTGTTTCAAAACAGCAAATTTTCAAGGAGAAATAAACGTCTCCCCTTTTTTTATTATTATTATATGTAAAAAGGCTTGAAAAAGGGGAGACTTTAAAATTTGCTGTTTTGAAATAAATGTGGCATTTCAAAATTTGTTTCTTGTGTCGTAGAAGATGTTTAATTAAATAATACACTTTGCTACGATAGAAATAGAAGGAAAGGAAAAATAGAAGACAGAAAGAAGGAAATAGAAGGTAAGGTTATTATTATTACTATTATTCGCTTTTAGCCATCATTGCTTAAATACATTAGACAGGATCTATCTTTCGATTACTTTCAAAATTCAATTTGCGGAAATTGTCACTAAAATAAAAATGTGATATCAATAATTTAGAAAAGTTTTCCCATTGGCATTTATAAAATGGAAGCTATTTTGTTTTTTAAGGAAGGATTTTGTTTTAAAAATGCTTAAAAATCACGACGTATTCGAATTTTGTGATGTTTATGATCACATTACAATATGAGGCTGAAGAAGCTTCCAGTGCACGAACAATGAAAATTAACTAGATATTATTCGCCAATAAATTCACTAACTGACCTAGTTATCTAGTGAAAATTATTGATTTTATTTCAGAATCATTGCTCGTGAATTCCTGTAATAAAACATTCTTCGTTTTAGAAAACAATAAAACTAAGACTTCAATCGATTCCCTTGGGAAGCAACAAGGAAGAGAAAAAGGCATAAATTAATCTCTGGAAAGCTGGAAACAGACAAAGAGAAATGGAAGCAATTCAACACATTTCCTTGTTTAAATAATTAACTGAAAAATAATGCTTTTCATTAGATCTAGCCTTGAAACGATCCTTGTTAACCCGGAATTCACACATTTCACTTTTCTTTTTAAATTTATGTTGGATACAGAGTGAATAAAAAAATCATTGATCAAAATTTCATTAAACCAATTATTGTGAATTGAATAATTAAAATGTTCGCCTTACGATGTTTACGTGGATTCAGAGTTTTATTATTACTATGAAGTACAGCAGAATAAACAATCAAATAGTGAACAGTAAAAATTAATAAATTCTAAGATTCCCATTAAATTCATATCACTATCAGTTAAACTTTTTTAATCTAACACATGAGGGGGGGGGGGCTTTTTTAGATTTGTTCTTCTTTGTTTTAATTTTACCGGAAACGAAAAAAACAAAAAGAAAGAAAGAAAAGAAAAGAAAAATTCGGCCAAAAATTTCAGATTTGATTTTCTTAATTTAGTTTATTTATTTTTAGATTTATTTTATAAAGAATTGAGCTAGAATAAAGAGAAAAACAAAAATCATTTTATTAAACGTTTTTCGTTTGCTAATTTATTTCAGATTTCGCTATAATTCTGTTAATTTTTTTCCTCTGAAATGATATGTTTTATTTTATAATACTGTGTTATAGAGTAAACATTTTTACAAATTGTTTCATTTCTTATAAGTTTCAAATCCATGTATTAGAAAGAGAAGGGCAATGATTACCTGTGCCCTTAAGCTCATTATTGGACTGACATTTTCTACTGGACGCCATTTTATCTCCTTCTCTCCAGAGAGTGGATTCCACCTGTTTAGTAGAACGCTAATTTTGCTCGATGTTTTGTATCTTTTTTTATTAGGGATTTAATTGAATTTCGCCAAGAATTAATTCAATTTAATGGAATTAAATAGTTAATTCCATAAAAAAAAAATCATTAAATAACAGGTTTTAATAAATTGAAATAAATTTAATCAGCAAAGAAAAAAATTAAGGCTAGCAAAATTTGCATTCAATTAAAATAATACATTAATAATTATTGAAGGAATCAACTGAATTTACTATTAGTATTTTAATTCATCATTAAATTTAAAAAAGCTAACACAATTATTTTTCGCTCTTAAAATAACGAGAGAGAGAAGTTGAATGATATTCTTTGCTTATTTCATTTTTCCCAAATTCAAGGCTCTGGTAAATTCCATAATAGAAAACGTGTTTCATATCATTATTCATTGTTAAATATAAATAGATTAGATTTCATTTTGGATAATACTAAAATAAGATGTAATAATTAATAGGCCTTTTTTTTAAAAGCATCTATTTAATTCATTTGATTCCAGGCATATATGAATATATAGCTTATGAATTAGTTATTTCGTTAAGTTTATTTTTGCATTGTTATTTATTATTTTCTTTATTTCGTAGTTGAAGTCCCCGTTGCTGTCCTTTCTATTCCTTCATTATTTCTGTCTACGAAGAGAAAACTTCACTATTCAATGAAAAAGTGATGCGTAATAAGCGGTCACCTTGTAAGGGCAGTTACGTCGCAAATGTTTTCCCGTTCTGTTCAGATGGATGTGTTAGGGGGAGAGGGGGGGGGGGGGGCATCAAACTTAATAACTTCGAAACCGACCATTTCATGAAGAACAACCTAATAGTTTCGAAATAAAAGTAAATGGCGATCTACAGTTGATTGACATAATAGTGTTAATGGATTATTTTTTTTACCGTGAATATTACTTAAATTTTCATTGCAATTTTTAGCGACCCACGTGGGTGCTATTGCGTTTGTCCTGTCCGTCCGTCCCCTAACAACTCCCGAATGGATGGTCGGTTGGGATTTCACCATCGTGTTCACCAGTGGCCCAACCACTGTAGGAATCGGGTATTTCTGTTTCTTAAGTGCAAATAATTTCTTCTTATTCTGAGTTTTTGGGTTGAGTCTTATTGTTTTTGTTTTTCGGAGATTCCCTTTCAATAGATCAATTATCACTCTATTTTTAAGGAAACTGAAGTAGTGTTCACTGTACAAGTACTTGGCTGTTCTACTGAAGAGGGAGCATTTGTATCTTACTTCCGCTACGATAAGCGTGGGGCGATTACTTCTTTAATCTTCCATTTTTTTCAGCTGATTTTTTTGTTGGATTTCTCTGTCTTTGCCGAACAAACTTGACTCAGCATCCATCGACTGTTCATTCAAAACGATTAATCACACGACGTCAAATGAACTCGATTTCTTTTACTGTAACTGGTAGGTGTTTACTTCAAGCTAAAAAAAAACGCGAATCTAAGGCTTCAAAGTTAGATTCTCGAGCAAAGATGCTTGCTTTGTAAAGATGAACTCATGTGGATCATTTCCTGTCGATAAAATTACTCCTGTCAGTGTCTCACAGCGAAAAAGTAACTTTGAAGTTGGTGAATTTGTTTTGTGCTATTCGGTCAAAATAATTCGAGGAAGTTACTCCAAAAAAAAAAAAAGTATCTGTAACTGTTCCTTTTTAAAAACAGCAAGAGCAATACTAACCATTTCTAGAAATGAACAGCAGTGAAACCATTGCAAGACTTCCTCCAAACAAAACAACAGTAAATACGTAGTTTCAGAAAATAAACCTGTTTTTCTTTTTCAATCAGAAAGAGTTTTTCTTAATAAAAACAAATCTTTTCACTGATGTAGTTAAAGCTAAAATCTAATTCACATATCACCATAATCTAACCATGCTCTGAAATCAAGAATAAATTTACATCATAGCGTTATTAATTGAGCTACAAAAGGACTTACTTCTGAGGTTTTGAGAAAAGTGGTTTTTAAAATAGGTGAGGAATTATCAAAATGCTAATGGCATGTAACTAGTAAGGTTAGATGTAAATCGATGCATTGTTCTTTGAATTACTTAAGGGCATCGTATTTTGGCCCTTAACTAAAAGTGGCTCTGAAAGACATGTTAATGTATATCAGCATTTAATAACATATACGCATTAATTCAAAATTTTCAAAAATGAATTTCAAGTTAGTACATTGTCTGAGATAATCTAAGCATCGTATCTGATCTTATTGTGAAGTGCCGATACTTACAGGCTACTAATATCAATATTTAATCAGGGTCTGACAACTGCATTTTAACTCTCAATTTAAAATTTGATGTTGATCAGTGCATTATTGTTTGAATAATTTAAGAGCTTCATGTTTTGGCTCATAAATATCTTAAGTGGCCCATAAGATGGCTTTATATGTAAATCAAAATTTAATAAGATGAATACAATAATTCTACTTTTTTAAAAATGAAATTCCATGTAAATTAGTGCATTATTCTTTCAGGTACTTAAGTATTTGAGTGTTTGAGTTATTTTAATGCCAATAAACAGGACTCAACAATGACATTTAGTTCTTAATTTCTTTACGCATTACTTTTTGTCTGACTTAATGCCACAATATATGGTCCTTATTGTGAAATGTCATAGACAGGATCTTCAAGTACCAAAATCTAATCATGAGTAAGTGAACTACTTAACACTCAGATAATTTTGATGTTGATCAGAGCATTGCTATTTCAGTTACTATAGGGCATAGTAACATATAAAGTAGGTGGCTCTGATTTTGGCCTCTAATCATAGGCCAGGGGCTGCAAACATTAAAATCTAATCAGGTTTAGACAACAATCTTTAGCTAAAATATAAATTTGATATTGATAAGAGCATATCTCTCTACGATATTTATGTTCCCATCGTATGATTTGATGATCAAAAGGGCTCTTAAAAATATTCCAAAATTTAATCAAATTCCTAAACTTTTAAATGAAGTTTGGTGTAAAATCAGTTTGGTTAATGAGTTTTTTTGAGTTCTCGCATCCACAAAATTCGCAATTAAGAATATTCCTCTTTTTTAAACTTTCTTTTTTTCGTTAGTTAATTGTATTCTCTTTTGGAAGCATCCCATTACAATGTAAAGGGAAAAGGAATGAATATTTTCAGATTAATTAACATCAAAGTATCTGGAAACATCCATTCCTTTTTCCTTTACATTTAGTTGACATCAAACATGAGAATTTGAATAATATTTTGTAATTAGTGTTATTTCTAATTTTCATTGTTTTTGAGTTCGAATTAAAATTGGGTTGTGTATTTAAATGAATATTTAAAGGAATTAGAGATATTAAAATATAATGTATAGAAATCTATATTTAGTGGTTGTAGCTATCACCATTTTTTTTTACCACTGGAAAATTACACCACAGTCACTGAGGGGGAGGGGTTGTTAAGGATTGTACCACCCTTCCTTGCATCTGAAAAATGGAAGAAATCTAGGAGTTTTGATCCTGATTGTTTGGTTGTAAAGTTCATAGGTACGTGAGGCTGGCGTTGTCGCTAAGACATTAGCATCTCACCTCTGACTACCTGAATTCTGTTCTCGTGTGATGGATTTCGTGATGGTGGACGATCCGCGCTGGGCAGATTTTCTCGGGGTTCTCCCATTTCCCCTGCGCTTCTCCCATCATACTTTCTCAGTCTTTCTCTCCAGCTGTCCTTGTCTCCGTGGGATACTGAAATAAACGGTCAGTGCTTTCCTGCCACCCACACTCGCCACACACACACACCATTGGTACGTCTGTAATCGCTCCCCGCATCCTAAGAAGAATAAAGCTTTTTTTTTTTTGGGTGAATGACTACGACGACCGTCCCAACCTTTCCTATTCCAAAATCCCGGATACTCCTATTATCACAGTGCCTAACTAACAGGGTTTGCTGACCGCATTCATTGTTTTTAGGATCTCGGTAGATAGTTCTAATCTAGTTTTGAAATTAAAAGAGTTCATCAGTATAATAATATTTACATAAAATCAAATCAGATAAACATTGTAGATCCATTTAAAGACTATTTAGATGAATGTTTTAAAAGAATATTTTAGGATTTTTTAGTGGATATAATTCTCAACTCCGTGATGACAAAGTGTTTTAATAGATTTGTATTTTATTAATTAATAATAATAATAATAATTGTAATAGATTTACTGGCTGTAATTAAAAATATTAAGAATATTTAATTCACAATTTTTTTGAATCTCTGTTGTTGCTAATTCCATGGAAGTTTCCGACCTGAATTCCGATGTGAAAACGATTTTCCTACTAATTGAAGGGACGAATGAGGTCAATGAATGTGTTCTACTAGGGTTATCTATTGGTTATTAGGTCAGTGCTTAGTAACCTCTCAAAGTACGCAAATAGTAGTTTAGTTTTTCTAATTCAGTTAAAAAATTAAAAGCTTCTATTTGAGAATTAAAATAAAGGGAGACAGAAATAATTCGAAACTTCAAAATTATTTGGAGTAAAAACAAATTCCAAAAGTTATCACCCATTTACTAAACAATCGTTAAATACTTGGGTTCAGGTTATTTTTGTTAAAGATGGTTAATAATAATTGTGAAATCAAGTGATAAAACAAAATAACCATTAAATAATATCAATAAAGTCAATATTATTGATTGTGATTATCAATAAAACATTTTTGGAATACGTTTTATAATAAAATTTATTTTTATTTCGACAAAGTTATTCTCTTCTTCCTACTAAAAATGCTGGGAATGTGTTAGACTTTTTTTTTGAGGGTTCTACTACGATTAAATCAACTGTAATATTTGTGAAATTAGTTGGTGCACGCGCAGGTGGATGTTAAGCAATCGATTCGTCACGTTCTTCGCTGAAGAGGAGATAATTGATGAAAGAATCCTCACATAACGCATTAAAAATATAGTGGATTAAAAAAAACTGGAAACCCCTCCTTCTGCAATGATTGGCGCGGGGGAGGAAGCCAATGATTCCCTCTGTGGATTTGAGTTCAGTAGGTCATCGGAGAAACAGAAGGAAAACCGCATTTCTACATATTTGGGTCACGTTGACTAAAACCAAATCGTAGATCAATATAGTTGATGGCAGGAATTTCTTTGATTCGTAAATTCCTAATAATCCTTTTTTGTTTTATGCATTTTCTAAGAAAAATCTAGAACAAATATAGGTTTATAAGAATTCCAATAGAATGTTTGTTTTAATTTGAGGCAACTATTTCGTTTTAAATCAATAATATTAGATAATCACATTCTAATTACAGTTATAATAATTATTTAAATAAATAAATACAATAAAAGAAAACAAACATAATAATATTTTAAAATGTTATTATGTTTCTTTTCTTTCTAATTATTTTCTTATAGTCAGGATTACAGCAATTAAAGGATAAATTAATTAATCTATACATTCTGTAATCTTTTGTTAATTCATTCATCGAGATGGAATTATTTTTGTAATTGAATGTTTGGATAAAACTAATAAATTATTAAATATATACAATCAGTTCTTTTCATTAAGATTTCTCGAATGAAAGTTGCATCTTTCAGTTTACAAGAGTAATGAGCCATATTGTACCATTCAATTATAAAAACGAGATTTAAAAAAATAATGTGCTTTTGGTAGATGTTTTTAAGATGTTCAGTTGATATTATTTAATTAAAAACAGTTACAAAATATATCATTAGCTCAAAAATGTGAATCATGAATGTGACTTTAAGATAGTCCTTTCAAGGGATTTTATAAATAGATTATCTCGCTTTATTTTAAATTCGTTCAGAAAGTTCACACAAAGGGAGGTATCCAGTAAAACTTAATATTATTACTAATATTTGCCTGCGCTTTCTTATTTTTATGCGCTAAAAATGTTAATAGAGGCCGCGTGTAGCGTGCACATGGATTTTCTTGCCATTTGTTCTTTCGGCGAGTTTTTATTGTTTGTTATAACTTCTGCGGGCACCACATTGGTTCCGACGTTTTTTCATTTAAGCCTGTGTACCGAGACCTGTTTGTATACTGATGACTGCTCCTGGCTGATGATCACCATATTAGCGTGAAACAGCTGTACCAGGATGCCATTTTGTATACAACTTAGTCTCACCCATTGTTACAACTAAATTAAGTGTTTGTAATGTTACTTGTAAGGCTGGCAATCGGAATCTAGTTAATGAGATAAATCATTGTCCTGAGTAGATAATGATGAGATACTTTACAAATACCCAGATGATAAAAGGAATGACAAACATTCACTTCTGGCTATTGAACCCTAATTCAAGTATTCGAACAAGTTGAGACGCCACCGTTTTAATTGCAAGAATACGCCTGATCGATATGAAAGGAATGTACATTTCATAATTGCAACAATCAAACATCGTTTATAAATTAGATCTCTTTATTACTTCCTTTCGTTATTTTCAATTATTAAATTTAATTAAGGCTTTTTAGGAAATGTAAGAATTAATTAAAGACAAGATAGAATATTCCTAAAAGATTCTATTTCACTGGTTTTCATTAACTTTCTATTCAAGCTTTGCCGTGAAGCAACATTTGTGGTTTGCAGGAAAAGCACCTCAAGGCGGAGATTCTGTTTTGGTTAATTATTCAGTCATAAAATAATGATAGAAAAACAGTCAGTACTAATTCTTGTAGATAATTTGATTCGTATTCACAGGAAAAAATTATAATTACACTTAATGTAAACATTAAAAATACTCTTTATAAAAATAGAAACCTATCAACCAAAATTATTATTATTATTTTTATTATTTAATTTGAATATTAGTTGGCTGGTGTTAATATTATATTAGCTAATAAATGATGTTAAGCAATAAGTGTTTAATATTATTCTTTTATTTAATTTTTACTGAAATATTATTTAATTTGTAATATAAATTTAATTTGTTCCAAGTTTTCTATCCAAATTAAATAAAATAAATTACGCTTTCCAAAATTATGAGATAAAAAACTGATTAGCCTTATTAAATCGCTAATATTTAACATTTCTTTTTTATTAATATTATGTTTCTTACTTGTAATTTCTTAAATTTATTGTGTTTGTTATTATTTTTTGATTAGTATTTCCTCATTATATTGATAAATTTTTAAATATTCTCAAATTATAGTTTTAATTTCTAAGAAATTTTAATTTTCAAAAACGAAATAAAATCGATATTAAAAATTACTGACTTAAATTAAATATTCTTATTTTTTAAATAAAAATAAAAAAAGACCTTTAAATTTACTTCAATATGATATTATTTACAATTTTTTAAACTTTTATTAAAAGTAATAATTACGATGTCAGCTAAATTGTAATTTTTATGAATTATTGAATAACCTTCAAGATCATCATATTGAGTTGAGTTGCCTTAATGGCAATGTAAATAACGTATCTACAGCGAACTCTCACGAGAGAAGCTTCTTTTGATTATTATTTACCTCCGATTCCGTCACGGGTTGTCCAGGTAACGTCACCAAACAGTGGACTCGAGTCTGGACATACGTAATAGACAGTGGCCGAACGAAAGCAGGTGACCGCATTCACTAGTTTCGTGTGTCCAGTAGTGCAAGACGCAGCTCCCGTGAGACAACAAGAGGGTCCTAAACACCCACCGCTCTCTGCACAAGGGAGTTACCTGGATTTACAAGAGGAACACTGCGTATTTGGAAGCTTCGTTGTGTGTTTGGAATTCTTCCATCTCGGTTGGTGTTCCGTAATGGTGTATATTGATTGGCATAATAATGCCAGTCGCTAAGTCGAAGCTTACACACAGTCCTTAGCCGTTGTGGATACGTTGTGATGAATTATCATCCTAGTGTGTTTGTGTCTTCTGTTTTCGTTACAGTGTCACTTTAATGTAAGGTGTGAATTATTAATTGTTTTATTTTTGGATTAATATTTTTTTTTCTGATTTACTTTAAGGCAGATTTTGTAATCTTTTCAGCAATAAGTGTTTGTGCCGGAAAATTGTGAATCTATTTCCTGGTAATGTTCGTGGAGCTAACACGCCCACAGCGGGAGGTGTCATAGAACGATTCACGAGGATGCGTTGGAGTTTGACAGTGAATCAAAAAATCCTATTGTTCCACGAAACTCCCCAGTGTTCCCATGATTCCTTGCGGCATAGAACAAACGACAATCGCCGAAGATCATGGCTGATCCATAGCGAAGCAAGAAATTGAATATATTATTACCTTTGATTGTTTTTTTCTGTGATCATGGCCGGAAAATTACCCCCGGCGTTGACTTATGTACCTCCGCGGCCCAAGCAGCGGCAGGCCGCGGGGAAAGACCCGGGCCTCAAGCCCCCGTCCCCGGTGAAAAAGCCGCCAACTCCGAAACCGAAGACTCCTCCTCCACCCCCTCGCCCCAAGACCCCTCCTCCACCGCCAAAACCAAAGACACCGCCTCCGCCTTCTCCACCACCTGTGACCTCCACCATCAAGCGACCAATCAGTCCTCTGCCGATTCCGAAGCATGTCGGGATACGCGACCCCGACCCGTACGATGACGATTACCAAAAACGACGGAGGCGAAGGCACTCGGCGAGTGATGATTATGGCGACGACGAAGACGATGACGACGACTTACGACATCGAAGGGGAATTCGTGTCTTGTATCCTCCCTCGGGCGACTACGATCCGGATGACAGATACCGAAAGTTGAATACCAAGACTCCCGGCAGAAAGAAGATGTCCAAAAGCAAACCGAACACACCCACCCCGCCCCGGACCAGTAAAAGCCGGGCTGGCCTGTACGGGCTCCACCCGAAACCGTACGGCTTCGAGGATCCCGTAATCCTCGACCCCAACTCCTATTACAAAGCAAGATTGGTGACATTTTACCGGAACGGCGACCCCTTCCATTTGGGCAACAAAGTGTCGTTTCGGCCTGGCAGGGATTTCGTGTCGATGGAATCACTGTGTAACTACTTGACCACCCGAATGGACCTTCCCTCAGGAGTCAGATACATCTTCACCGTGGAGGGGAAAAGGGTGAGAAGGCTCGATGAGTTCGAGTCCGCCTCCTCCTACGTTTGCTCGTCGCGAAAAAAATTCGAGCCACTTAACTATGGGGACAAACAGAAAAACTGGGTTCCTCACCTTAAGTTCGACCCCAACTCGGAGATGAAACCTTTTAGAGTTCCCTCTCCCCCTGTCCGTCGAATGAATGGATTGAGGGGGTCGTCAGACGGATCTCATAATGGCTCTGGCCCCACCCCCGGGTCAAGAGAAGGAAGGGTCATCAAGGTGATCAACAATCAGAACCATAAGATTCAGGTAAGAATTTAAAAGTTTTGGTGCCATTTTCTTTCTAATTACTTATAAAAATATTCACAAGTTTTAAGATTTATAAACTTTTTATTTGGACAAATCCTTCAAAAAGGCAAAATAAATCAGTTCTTCATCAAACAAATGAAAAGTTGGTTCGAGGTTAATATTTTGAAAGTTTTCTTGTGGCCAAGATGAGATCTATGGGTTTTTTTTCCCTTTCAGCTATTTCATTTATATCTTCTTAAAGAAATTTTTCTTATCCTTTTTTTTTATTATTTTCTAATTTCCTTTTAGTAAAAGCATTATTTCTTTTTTTTTTTTATTTTCTTAAAAAAAAAATCCCTTAAAAATATTTTTTTAAGAAAATAAACAAATTTTATAAAATGTTATTTTTTGGTAAAGTAAATTGAAGTTTTCTAATTTGATAATAATAGAATTTTAATGTATTTATCAGAGAATCACAAAAACCTTTTTAGCTACCACGAATAACAATTATAAACCTTTTCTGAATTTAACTAAAATAATAGACTAATAAACTAAAATTATAATTATAAAATAAGTATAAATATGTTTCAAGAATATAAAGCTTTCATCAATAATTTATTTAACTAAAATAAGAAATTAAGCGGAGCTTATTTAATAAATTTCTTTTATGTTATTTAAGAGATAATTATATTATTTACTGTTTTATAAAAAATTATGGTTTTCTATTATTTAATTTAAAATCTTAATTAAATCGTCAGAAATTATTCAATTAACATTTATAAATAAATAAATAGCAACATTGGCTAATTTTATACTGTTTGGTCTAATATAAGTTACATTTCTTAATATCCATTAGAGAAATAAAAAAATAACTAACCATGGAATCATTTCAAGACTTTCTTCAAACTGAAGAATTGAAAATAGATTCAATAAATCAAATGTATTATTTAGTCAGAAAGTTTAGTCCTAAATAAAATAGATGTTTAACAGTAACTCATGTTGTACACATTGTATGAAATCAAAAATACAAAACACAAACATTATTACAACACAACATTATTAGATGAATTAGTATGACTAATAAATCATACTTTTGGAGCCCTGAATCAAGTAGACCTTGAAAATTTAACGAGATCTAGGCAAAACATTAAATACTTCAATATTACATTGGATTTAAATCACTGCAATTACTAAGGGCATCGTATTTTGGCCCAAAAATTTGGTTTATGAATGTTAAAATCTAATATAATACATCACTTTTTATAAAAGTTTAAAAATCTGTTGTTTCGTAAAAATATTCGTTTGGGCACAATATTTGGTGCCTTTTGTGAAGAGGTCAGAAAAGAAAGGCTACAAACATCAATTTCTAATCAGGGCTGTCTTACAATAACATTTTACCCTTAAATAGAAGATTTGATGTTGATCAACCAATTGTTGGTGGAACTGCTTAAAGAGAAGCTCAATCAATAGAGCATAAAAATCTAACCAGAGCTGGACATTAATATTTAATTTTCACTTTTAAAGTTTGTAATTGATCAGTACACTCTTGTTCTATGTTTCAGTGTTTTGGCCCTTATATAAATTCGCCTTTAAAATAGATCTAGATAATAACAGTCAAGTCTTCCATATGAAGGTTGAATTATTTCACCTCCAAGATTCGGAATAACAGATCCTCCCACAGAGAACGAAAAATGGTCTAAATGTGTTTTAAGGAGAAAATGTGAATTTGTGTTAAAATAGATACATGGATATTTAGTTTGATTACTGTCCTGTTTTATATATCGGATTTAATAAACTAAAATGATCTGATATATTAAAAAAGGTATTATATATTTCGATGTCGCTTTCATGATTACTATATTTTTCCATTACGATCATATATGGACAATGTAACAATTATATAATTATAAATAGTAATTTTATATCAAAAAGTAATTCATTAATTTATTGTGTGTAATAAATCGTAATCATTCAAGTAAGTTTTAGCTTACTATGATTCGAAATGGGAAAAAAAAATAGTTATTTTATTCGTGAAATATTTGATAAAATAAATAAGGTTAATTTAATTATAACTAAATTAAAATAAATAATTACATTATGTTAAATTTCTCAATACTTTTAATTAAACTTTTAATCATTTAAACAGTATTTTTAATATTTTTAATACTACATCATTGCAATATTATAATTATTACAATAATTATTGTAACTATTGTTACTAACTATATTTTCATAAACCATCTTACACTAAGCTTAATACTGTAATGAACTGTAATTATAATAATTTTTGGGAATACTTAATATTAGTTTAAACTTCTTACACTTAATTAAAGCGGATATTTAAAAGAATCTTACAAATTACAGGAACGACAATTCTCAGTTGTAACAAAAAATACAACACTATTAAGTTTCACTTAAATAAAGTGAATAAAGAATTAAAGTAATCACTGACTAATCTTTTCTGTGCGTATGTTTCTTTTTTTTACTTCAAAATTACTGCGCACAATTTATAATTGAGGAAGGAATTTAATCTCTGTGAAAAGTAGTTCTTGTAATTATATACTTCATCTAAATTAGTTCATGAAACATAAAATTTTAATTAAAATACAATCATTTTAGGTTTCGTTATGTTTATAAAAAAGAAAGGCTGGTTTTTATTTTTATACTAATTTAATATCTTTTTAATTAAAATGCTATATGTTAAACTTAAAACCATTTAGAAAAAAAATACAATTTAAATTTCTCAAGATAATTTAATCCAAAAAATTCTTACGTTTAAAATTTAAAAAAATTATTACTTTTTCCTATTACAATATTTTTCTTATGATTCTTAATGTTTACGTTTTTATTTTAATTTTTACCAAAATTTGTTTACTAAATTCACAATTCTAGGTAAATACGAACAAGAAATCTTTAACCCATTTCCGTTGTATTTATCACAACTTATTCTCCGATAAATGGAGAGAAAGCGAATGACTTCCCAAAGGGATTTTCTTTTCTTTTTTTCATTCTGACTTAAGAAACAGTTTCAAATTAACAAACTTTAAAAAGGAGATCAAGTTTGGTTTTATTATTTGACAATTTTTTTCTAACTTTACTTCTTCCTTATTTAATGATATTTCTTCTACATAAATAGTTGTATCAGTATTTTATGCTATGTCTGTATTAATAGTAAAAATAAAAAAACAAAACTATTTTTTTCCCCATTTTTACAAACAATAATTAATCAATCACAGAAAAGGTTTTACAAATTTCTGTTTTTTTGTTTTTTTTTTAATTACAGTTTTAAAAAATTAAATTTAGTATTAATACAATTTTTTTAAGAATTGAAAAACATAAGTTCTGAGGAATGTACAACATCTTTCGTTTAATGCTTAATTATAAAATTAAAATTGTGAATTTAATAATTGATATTCATTTTGATTTTAAACAAATAGAAAGTTTTGTTCTATATAGCAGTGTTCATCTTCTTTTGTTGTTCTGATGCAGAATTTTCCTCTTCATTTTCTGTTGTCCCATCCATCTTCTGATTCACCAAAGTTCTGATGACTGGACCTGCACTGTAGAAGCATTTCATCTTTACTAGCACTGCCTCTACTTATGAATATGAATTTGAAATAGATGAAGTACTAGATGGCATTCCTGAATTATTATTATCATCCTCTGCTTAAACATCAGAATTTCTTTCCCATCCCTTCATTAAATGCAGTTTCTTTTAATGGTTTATTTTAAATATATTAAAGCAATGAAACACAATGAATAAAGAAGATTATGTAAACAGATGATGAAGTTGCGGCTCCTGTTCCTGTTATAATTTCGAAGGCATTGGAGTTGTTGTAGAATCTTTAAAAACTGAAACAAATGAAATAATCTAAAAATGCGAAGACTTTGACAGCGTCACACTTGAAACTTGCTGAAAATAAGTTTGATTTTTTTAAAGGATCTCGTAATGAATGTACCTGATGTCCAAGGAGAGGATGATAATAGTAATTCAGTAATAGGCTTCATCTATTTAAAATTCATATTCATAAGTACAGGCAGTGCTTGTAAAACCTCGTCAGAAAAGATGAAATGCTGATCCAGTGCAGGTCCTAGTCATCAGAACTTTGGTGAATCAGAAGAAGATGGGACAACAGAAAATGAAGAGGAGATGAAAATGAAGAGGAAAATTCTGCATCAGAACAACAAAAGATGAAACATTTTAATAATGTGAGGTTACCAAATAGTGTTTATCATCATTGGGCAGTGAAAAGCTTCTAATAAAGCATTCATAAATCCATTGGTAATTTACAGACTCTGTATCTTTTATTATTTTGTTTAACAGCAAAATAAGAAACTGATATTGCAATAATTAAAAATAAATTAAAATTAAAATACATTATTTTTTCCTTTTTCCATATTTTACAGAAGCTTAAAATACGTGTTAAAAGTCTATTGATTTCTTAGATATAATAAAAGTTTTAAAACTGACTTTCCAAAATGTAGGAAACAAAAGGCAATCTGCTAATAGAAACCAGTCTTATTTCTTATCTAAGATAGAATATTTTCACTTAGGTTATTCTCATCATCACTGCTTTCTTATTTATTCACAACAACCTACATTAATTTCGTTTTAAAACTTTTAACTAATTAATTTTTTTAAATATAATCAAATAATTATCATACTTTTCTGCATTTGTACAAATAAGATTACTTGTTTTTATAAAAAACAAATATTGAAAAGTTGTAATCCACAATCCATCTGTTTGGGGAATCAAGAAGAGAAATTTCAAAGTTAATGTCCATCTCTTTTATAAGTTTTCTTTTTATTATTATTTATCTTATTAGTCTCCTCCCTTTCCTAAACACTTTTCAACGCTAATTGAAGAACTAGAGGCGATCATTGAAATCCTTCTTAATAGACTCACCCTCTTTGTCGCTCGAAGGTGACAGAGAACAATGGATTCCTATCATGTCTTGAACAATAACTATTTTAGCCAATCCACTGTTTAAGCTTTGATAATTAAAGGAATTAAAGGATTTAAAACACTTAAGGAAATAAAGCGGATTTAATTCATTTCTTTTCCAGAAAAATGGAGAATTTGTACAATTGTAATCAGCCCTTATTAGAATTTCTATGTTTTCAAACCTTAAAAAAAAAATTATTAAGAATAACATACTTAAGAAAGTAAGTTTTAAGCTCTTTCGGGAAGTTTTCTTGATGAATTATTCTTATCATATTTCCTTATTATATCGAGACAATCTTTGTGTAGATTTAGTTAGTTTTGTAAATTATCTCATTGATAGCAAATCTTTTAGAAAGTTTCTTCTTAATAGTTTTTTAGGATAAAATTATAAAGAAAGGATTTACAGAAAAATTATTTTAAAAACTTAAAATCCTTCTCAGTTTGTTGAAACAAACTTTTTTAAAATAAATATTATTAAATGATTCAAATAAACTTTTGTTTAATATTAAGATCAAATTTTGTAGCCTTTTTTCTTATATGTTTGTTTGAAAAGTCCTTTTGCTTCGGTAACAAAACAAAAATTTATAATAGAAGTAAAAACCTAGCAGAGGATAATTAAAATCCGTAAAAATAACACGGGAAATATTTCAACTTATTCTTACGTAATACATTACTGCTAATTTCTTATGTTTGGAAGATGTTACATTTAATATGTTCCAGTCTTCTGAGTAAAGGAACTTCAAATAAATAAATTACAAATATATTTAGAACAAATATATAAATAATTTGGCCAAAATAAAAGGCCATCTCTTCCGCACTGGGAATCTAGTTCAAAGCTGTCTAACTTCAATGATGCTCCAATAGATAAGTGATTGGGATTTTTTTCTATCCTAAATTTTTGTGACATTAACATACATTCATAATCATCCAAAATATTCAGAGACAGAAATGGGACAGCGGGAAATCAATAGTTCATCCAATGACTCAAAAATCCCTGCAGTGAAGAGTGGCTAAATCTTTTTTTACCCCTCTAATTGGAATCAAATGGTTTATTATGTGGGTCGAAATAGCAAGGTCTTGCATGCACAACTCGAACGCCACGAAACGCAACAATTTCTAACTGTCATTAAAATTCATCAATAAAAGTAGAAAAATCCTTTATTTACAGATTCTAAACCATTACTTCCTTCCTCAACTACTGCATCAACAAACACACCAAGAAAAAAACAAACAAGTTCTTGTATGAAAATCCTCGATTTACTTTTAAACAATGTTTTCATTTAAAATTGGTTAGAAAATCACACTTAAAACGTAATCAAAAGAAAACGTTTATGTAAATATTTGAATAAAAATAAGTAAAAACCCTTCTGATACTTTTAACCACATTAATACAACAAAAAGCTCGTAATTGAACTGTTTTAACATTTTTTAAAAAACTTTAAATTTTTCAAACTTCAATGAAACGTTTCGTATCATCAGCATTTTCTTTTCCTTTTTATTTCAATTCACACATTTCATTGTCTTCAGGATCTTTTACTAAATATAACTATTTTAAAAGATCGTTTAATTTATTTCTAAAATCTCAAAGCTCTTTTTTTTTTTTGGCTAATCCCCCTTGATTATTATAAATTCAAAATCGTTTGGGTAACTATTTTTTTAATAAAAACGTGTTTCCACATTAGTAAATTGTTAATTTTACTTTTTCATTAAGATCGAAAAAAAAAATGAATTAAAATTAAACTGATCTAGGATTGGAAGAAATTAATTATATTAAAATTTATTGGAAAGAAATTAGAGGCCTTGCTGTCAAAGTAGACAAACCTATGAACATCAGATTATTTCAAGATACTGAACAATGATCAGCAACGACTGATGATTCCAGAAAAACATTCAAGTTATTCAAGTTTTAGTGATTGAACAAGAAAATATAGGAGACCAGCACGTACAGTATATAAAAATTTTAACAGAAATTGATAAAGGAATTGGGAATTGATAAAGGAGGTTTCAAATTCATTAAATATTTAAGCATCTGTTGTTTATTTGCAGCGAATATATTTATAAAGTGAATATAAAATTCTATGAAATGAGTAAACAAACGAAGGCACAACGCTACAAGAAAGGATTCGC
>JAFIDM010000002.1:75030336-75046601 GCA_023159025.1 Thereuonema tuberculata | reverse complement strand
TTTTTTTTTTTTTGGTCTTTTTAGTTAAAATTTGTTAACAGTAAAAAAGTGACTGATTATATTTTTTTCCCCCACTGATGTTAATGAATGGATTTCAACGATGATTCCAATGGTCGTTCGTCTTTTTATTTTACTAAAATTGAAAAACAGAAATGAACAAACCTGGAGACTTGTTCTTTGACATCCAAAGCAAAAGAGTCTTCAAAGGTAATTCCTGTTTTCAGAAATGTTTTTACCTGAGGTTCAAAGACGAACGAGATTAGTAAAAAAAAAGAGGAAAGTAAATTCACATTGAAATCCCAAGTGGAAACAGTTTTCGTATTTTATAACCATTTTCTTTTTTTGTTATCAAATGTTTTTTTTTCTTCTTTCTTTTCTCTTTTCATGCAAAGGCTTGTAATTGTAGCTTATTCGTTGTTACAACATTGGATTCTGTCAATATCTGTTCGATCGACAATGTCTTCATCTCTAATTCGCTTCAGGGCTTCTTTTCCGAAACATTAATCTATAATAATGGAATTTATTTCAATAAGTTTTAATATAATAATTTTCCATAAGTCATTATTAAAAGAAAGTTGTTTTAATTCATTTTTATTTGATTGTCTCTAGCTGATATTTTTGCTTTTTTTTTAATCATTTTCACATTTGATGGTTACGGGTTCAATTCCAGTCTAGGAAGTTAAGATTTGTGTCAGCCTCTAAATCCTATCAGGAAGTTGTTATCATAAATATTTTTTTTTAAATTAAGGTTTTCAGAATTAATTCAAATTAAGTTTTAAACTGAAAAGTCATGTTGTTGGATTCATTTAATCCATAGGAATAAAACTATCTTTAGGAATTATTATAATCCGAAATGTGTTAATAATGTATGTTACATACGAATTTCTTTAGCTCAGCAAACGGTCGGAATAAAATTTATTTTCCTTTTTGTGATCTATAATTTCCGCTCGATAAATAAAAACATTACTTTAATAAATGAGCTTATTTTGACACGTGGGATAGCAAGTGAAATCATAATTAAAACATTGGACTCAATAGCAGTCTTTTTTTTAAGTTTCCAATCATCAAACCATTCACTAATGACAAAAATTGAAAAATAAAATCAACTACTTTACAAGCTTTTAAACTACCATTGAGATAAATTACTTTCTATGATGTTTTATATATTGTATTGATAATTTTTCCATAAAATTTCTCTTATTTGTTTTTTTTCAAACAATAACATTGTTGTAGTATTTTGTAAATCCTTTGTTAAATCTATACATTTATTTATTTTATCTGATGCAACTCTGATAATGTAAAAAATATCCAAAATTGTAATTATTTTTTAAATATTTTGAGTTAATTTACTTCTGTAGAAAGATGTGTTTGAAATGACTTGGTATTCACTTTTTAATTCAGCCTTCCAATGGTTTTCTATCGATAGTTCTGAGTAACTCCACAGTTTCAATCGATTCTTGAGAGGGAACGATTTCAACATAAAAAGGAAACGATTTCAATTCGCAGTTTATTCTCGTTTCCATGAAATTATCTCCTCAGATATTGATTTGAATTTTTTTTTTCATTAACTAAAACAAGTGGATGACGCCAAAAGGAAAATATTAACTATTTTACTTGACGACGATTAAAAAAAAAAAAATCCCTGCAAATGATTGCGCCGATCATTAGGTGAGGGTTTATCCCTCCAGCGTGGTTTTTAATGACAAATGTCACTGCATCAAGTGATTTCCAAACATGAAACTTCGGGAAATGTCGCAAAACCCTCATTAATTAAAAAATCTATTTGAAAATAAAAGAAAAAAGAAAAATGAGTATGAGTTCAATAAAGGTCCTATGACCTTGGTTTATCTGAATTGCGTGAGACATAATCCATCCGATAGCGTGAAGGGATGGTATCTGGCAACCAATTATCTCTGAATGTTTGTAGTTGGAGAAGAAAAATCAATAGATATATTTTCTTTACAGTAAATCCAGTTCCGTTTGGAATCAACTTCTGTAGCTCAAGATTACAAGTGGTTTCAGTTTTTTAGTTTTACATAAATTTGAATGAAAGGCTAATTAATAATAGAATGTATTGTTAAAAACTTACGCAACTTTTTAAAACTTTCATTGAACCAAACTTCTCACTATCAGGTTTTTGTTCACAAGATTTAACTACGTTTTGTCTTTGTGGAGAGGATTTAGATGTATTTGAATATTTATAATATATCAACATTCTATATTTTACTTTTTTTTTTCTTCTAAAGTAGAATTTTAACGGAAATCAAAAATAGCTCAATGTGGCTTCTCTTGTTTCAAAGGATTTTCAAACAAATTGTTCGACATTAATAAATCACTGAGCAGCTGTTTTGATCACGTGTCTTTAAACAAAAGCCTGTTTTAAGTGTATTCTTGAAGCTAGTATTTAAAAATGGGAGGAAAATCTTCTAAATTTCTGAACAACTTTTCAGTCTCCACAAACATTAGACTCAGTTTAAACAGAAAATGATGGAAAACATTTCCTGAGGATTAAACCACTTCCTTATAAACTGAAGAAGGTATTAATGTAAAATAATGTGATTCAAAATGAGCTTATTCTTTACTTTCTATGGAATAAAATAAATTGAACTGAATATTTAAAAAAAAAAAGTTCTTAATAATTTTTAATATTTATTTATTTTCAGTTGTTAAAAAAACTAGCGGAGTTGCTATCAGTTACTTATCAAACGCCAGGAATTTATTTAAACTTAATTTAAAATTAATCAACAGACATTTTATGAAACTGAGACATTTAATAATGTTATGACAGAATTGATAAACAATTCAGAAACAAATGATGCTGTTTTACAAAGAAAATTTACAAAAACAAACAATACAAATTGTGAAATAATGTCGACACTACATTTGAAAATCAACCCTTTAATCATTTTGAACAATCGAATAAAACAGTTCCAAAATTTTATGAAGAAAACTAAAGTCTCGTAAGGTTTCTTTCTTAAAAATAAGAAATAAAAGCAAATTCAGTAAAACCTATTTCAAAGTTATTTCTTGTTTAATAAAAATAAAAAAAAACTTAGCGCCTATTTTTATATTTATGATAGTTATCTCAGATTAGTAATAGCAGAAATACAATTAATTAAATCCATTCAATGATAAACCAATTACTCCAATTGATAAAATTCATAATTTAAAGTAATTACTGAAAATATTTACATATAAAAAGTATTTCTTTTAGAAATGATGTTTTTAACGATTTAAATTTTTTTTGATAAAATAATTGCAATTTTTTTTTTTAGCCAATCCTGAAGTAACAGCGGAAGCTTTATTTTATGACTTTTTCTTTTTTACTGTAAAAAAGGAACAAATTGCTATTTTTCAATATGGATTTAAATAATAGTAAAGAATAATAATATGGTTTTTTAATATATTTTTCCCGTAAGACGATTAAAAACAATGTAATTAATTCAAATGTTAACAATATATTAAAATGAAACCATACAGTTAATGTCTATTCAATAAACTAGAAAAAATTCTTCATTTCCGATCTTTCTTAATATTTTTATTCAATGTCAGTATTTTGGGGGATGAGTGAATGGTTAACCCATCAAATCCTGAAGTCTAATTAAATTTGTATGAAGACAGTTTGATAGAAAACTGTTTCAAACATCAAATAGTTTTTTTCTCCGTTACGTGGATGTAATCAAAAGTTTACAGCTGCCAAACCATTTTCATACTCTATTTACCACTTGCCTCTGACTATCGACCCCATGTGGCTGCCAAAACACTTGAAGCGATGGAACATTTACTCTTCCATTAGAACTACGTCATTAACTGTATTACCATTTACTATTAATCACTACCAGCGAATACTAGTTAACAAATAGTTTATTAGCTAACAAAGAATCACTTTACAAATGTTTGAGAATTTCAATGATTATAAATAACTTTTTAATAATTGCAAAAAAAAAGTTATAAAAAATATATTACAATTTTCTATTTTCTACAAAATTAAGCTATCTTTATAGAAGATAGACAATTGTAATATTTTTTTTATAACTTTTTTTTGAAATTATTGAAAAGCCATTGATAATCATTGTATTATTTACTTACTTATTTATTTATTGGATTAACATTAAAAATTAACGGAATGAATAATTTCAATTATTATTTCACTGCTTTTCCCCAATGCTATTTTTTTGTATTTTAGTTTCATTCTAAAACTACTTCTGTAAGTTATATTCTTCAAAGGAGATAAGCCTCTGTTATGATAAAATAATCCTTGTTGTTTATTATGATGACAAACAAAATTAGAGAAAAGTTAAAGAAAAAACAAAACAAGATAGATTATTTTCCTAAACCATGTAAATAGCTCTTGTGGTAATACAGTAGCAGATAAAAGATAAAAAGTAGAAGATAGAAATTAGGAGATTTATTTTAAAAATATGTATTACTATAAAACTAATTTCTTTCTACCAGTGTGTTGTTGTTGCTAAATTTGAGGTTTTCAAGATCGTGGTGATCGGAGAAATGGTAGCCGTTAACTATAAATTACTATAACCTAATTTACTATAAATTAGGTTATTTTCGAAGGAGTCTCAGAGTTATTAACAGTTGGAGCATTAATAGAATGTATTTGGTTTAATTCAAAAATAACGAAATACATTTATTAATCATTTATCGAATGAAAACAATTTCTACCCGTTGAAATATCTTTGCTTTAAGTAATATAAATACTGAATATGTTTAATCATTAAAAAATATTCTATTACATTTTAATTAATTTATATAATAATCCCACGAATGTAATGTTAATGAGTAAAATTATATTATTAGATGATAACAATTTTCTTAAATTCCTAATTACTGTACTAGGTGTTGCATTGGCAACTCGTCCTAGGTGTTGCATTGGCAACTCGTACTAGGTGTTGCATTGGTAACTCGTACAGTCTATAACACGGTTTTTTATATCGCGAATTAGGATATAAAGCGATTTGGTCTTCGACCCCTTCTATGTTGGAAAAGGTGTATAATTGTAAAATTGCAAAATTTACCACATTTTCGCCCAAAGAGTACGAAAATCGATTGATTTTGGAGAACTGCTGGCGATTTGCTATTTACAATTAATACTTACTGGGTACTACCGCTAATCCCTTTATATTTTTCAATGAGAGGAAGCGGTTGCCGACAGAAAATAAAATCAAAGGTATAAGTTAATATGCTTGTTTCCTTATTATTTACAGTAATTGAGACTCTATACCCACCCTAATGTGACGAAAATGCGTAAAATATAAATTTTAAAAGAATACCAGAATCGCAGACTTTTTTTGTTTAACCAAAATACCGTTAGAAAACAGAAATACTATAAGAAGATTTTGGCTAATATAACCCATCAAAGTGTTGAAAAGGTAATGATTTATAAATATTTATAAATACTGTATAAAATTCTCTCACATCGCTCTGAATGATGTAGGTAATCGCGAAATGACCATTTTAAATCGATTTGGAATCGTGTGGGCGATAGTAGGGTTCGAGTATACGACATTTAACATCGAGAAGCAAAAAAAGCTCGGGCAGATCGCGATCTTCGAGATCTCGGATCCGAAAGATCGCGATATAAGCGAGCTTCACTGTATTATTAATCTTAATAAACCAAATTCCCTCCATCAATGTCTTTCAACTCACTTAAACAGCAAATACATAGGAAGAAAATACAATTGTGCTTTGGCATTAAGTTCCTAAAAACATTTTTATTTTTATCAAAAAAAAAATCCCCTAAGTCTCTGTAAGGCCTCAGAATTTGTCAGATTTCCAAAATACCTCCAAAAACATATATTGAAATTTGCATAACAATAATTTCAACCTGAACTATAAAAGCTCTTCAACCACAATCTACTATTAAGGAGTAATTCGTAAAGCAATGGTTACAAACTTCTAAAACATACGTATACATTGTATTTATTACTGCTTTCCTTGCAACCTATTTACTCTCATAAACACAGCCTCTGGGACTGAGAATTTAATGAACCATAGATAGTTCAAACATAGTAGATCTATTTTTCATTGACATTATATTATTTCTTACTTAGACCATATTTTATCTTTCCTCAATGTCAGACCGTTGTCAAGGATTTGATCAAAATAACAGACAAACCTAATTCCATTTATCATCGTGGTTTGTTTTCTTTCTTTAGAAAGCTTTCGATCATTTCACAGTTTCCTAAGTTTTGTTGTCGATTCCGCAGTAAATGTGTCGATCAATCTCAATTGACCTACATAATTAAAATAACATCCAGCCCCATTCACACCAAACAGTTTCATGAATATTCTTCCTAGAAATAGTGAAATACGTCATGAACTCAAATCCTACTCAGTTTAAACTATTTGCAGAATTCCACTTTAATTAGACTTAAATGATTAAATAGACTCCCGTCCGCTGTAAAAATACAGGAATCAATCAAAGAGAAAGTCTTGCAAACCTTTACAATGTAGACTACAATAATAAACCTATACGTCACAATAATACTAATATATTATTGTATTCACTAACATTGTAATGAATTATTATTATAAATTCCTTATTATTATATAAGCTGTCTCAATTTATCTGTTAAGATTTTAAATCAAATTTTAGTTGTTTGATATTGGTTTTGATTTTGTTCTTTTTAATTTTATCTGTTGCTTTAATTGAATGATTGAGTGAAAAATAAGTAACATTCCAGGGAAAATCAAAAAACAAACTACGTAGAGCGTCGATAATCTGGACGTCAAAAATCCGGAGCGTCGATAATCCGGATTCAATTTCGGTGAAAAAAAAAGTTGAAATGAATACATACAGCTAAGTTGAACAGGAAGTGGCAGGAAGATCCGGTCTGAAACGAAAGCGGAAATTATTTCCGTTGGCGCGAAGTGAACAAAACAACGCTAACTAACCGGTAATTATTAACGGTTTTAGCAAGTTTTCTTGTTGTTATGAACTCAAACGACCTTGATTTGGCTCTTTTCGAAAATCCGGACATTTTGATAATCCGGACAGGGTCCGGTCACAATTAATCAGGATTATCGACGCTCTACTGTATTTTGCGACGAAACTTTTCATTTAATTAAAAAGGTATCTATTAAAAAGTCCATTGTTAGTCAAAGGATACCGAAAGCATAGTGTGGATCAGTTTAGTAATTATTAGTAATTACAAGTGTTGGAATGTTAGCCTTTTTTCACTAAGTTCCTTAAAATCAGGTAAAAGCTGATAAAAACAAAAGTTTTATGAAGAAATAGTATTTATTAATCAACAAAAAACTAAAAAAGAAAAAAAACAAAACAAGATAGTTTCCCATTTCTATTCTCTTGGTTTGTAGTAGAGTTCGTAAGGATTTTGTCACAGAATGGTTTGTAGTTTTCAGGCAAGTATTGGACTACATTTTGAAACATCTTATACGTTTTTGAAATTGATTGGTATTTTTCCTACCATGTGCGTTAGCACTGGTAATTAAGTTCCACAATATCTCGTTTCTTCACATTGAACAGCCCATAGGTCAAACTGTCAATGAATTCAAAAGCCTTACTAATAACCTTTCATTGTCGAATGTCTGTACTTACTGATGCTGAAAGACTGTTTCTTCTCCACATCTTTGCAAGTCTTTTTGAGGCCACTAGACCTTGACGTTGTTAAGTTTGTGTGTTTTTGTAGCCTCTTTACTTGAAACTGAGGGTTTTGCTTCTTGGCAGTGAGAAGACTGTGGTCATATTGGTTAGGAGAATAAGTCCGATCGAACTCTTTATTTATTTTAACTGAATACTTTAGAAACAGAATTTATTTTAATGTTTCTTTGTATTTTGGGGCTTCTACAAGTGATACATTTTTTTTTGTGACTGAATGAAATTGAACGTGATTCTTCAAAAAGTATCTGATCATTTCGAATTCAACTGAACTACTATGCTTGATATGAAAGACTTGTTCGAACAAACAACAGCGGAGAAACTTCCAGATCTATCTTGTATACCATATGGTAAACAACTATATTTGATTTCAGGTTTCTGTTTGAAAGTTACCTACAGCCTCTACTGAAAAGCTGAATGAAGATAAGGAATTAATACTTGTTTTGTTTCAGTTTATCTGAATATTTTTATTTTTAGGAAATGGGAATTTCGACCTTAATAATATTCCAATAAAAAAATACAAATCACCAATATAGGAATATTCGAATATTGTGATTTTTATTTCATAAAGAACCAATTGAACTTTATGGAAAAAGAAACAAATTATATTATAGACATTGTTTTTATCGGAAGATATCAAAGCCAAAACACTTTCAGAATCTTTTTTGCTAAAATAAATAAAGTAAAGGTTCTTGAAATCATAGTAGAAGATTAAAAAGTGAGTTTGTTCATAGGATGATCCACAAAGAAAATGTCCTTTCGATGAAAGTCAATGCAAAAACGGAGTGTACAGTACATGGAGGAAAACGTTACTGTAAATTACTATTAAAAAGAAAAAAAAAGAAAAAAGTTTTATCGATTGATATTAAACATGGGCTTATTTATTATTATATTACAGGAAAAAAAAAGTAGAAATTTATATGAAGTCAAAATTAGATTTCATGAGTATATTTTCTTTTATAATAAAAATAAAAAATAAAAGGAAAAGATTGTGCATTTGATTAGAAAATACCGAACGATTAAAAAAAATAAAAAAAAAACAAAACGTTAGAGTCAACATTTATAAAAGTTTCTGAAAAATGAAGTCTGAAATCTAAACACTTTAAAATAAAACAGAGATATTTGAGAAAATAAGAATAACGAAGTGGAGATTAAAAGTAAACAAAGAAACAGAAGTGAATTTGTAACTTATCTATTTCTGTTTTCAGAAAGAAGATACAAAAATGTAAAGAGAATAACGAAATTGGATCGTTTTCAACCTAATGTTTACTTTGTGAAAACTTTTTGGAAATCATTATTTTAAGTAAATTTCTAATAGACTGTATGGAATTATTTAAAATCAAACTAATTCAAGATTTTTTTCCTAATTTTTGTAATTCAAACAGTTTCAGAACATTAATTATTAGAAGAAGGAATGAGATCACCAAAGTAAAAGTAATCCAAAAAAGCAAGAAATAATTCAGATGAAGAATTGAATTAAATGGGCTCATAAAACAAACAAAAATTTCCTCAGTATAATAAATGAGACCTTATTTTCACAAATGATATCCTGGCAACTGTTTCATGCTTGTTGACTCATCAGTCAATACGAACTCCATATCATATATTCAGAAAAAAAATAGTCCTCATTGATGAGCACCAACAAGTGCCTGACAGCATTTTATTAATCACTGATTATTACAAATAGTCAGAGAGAAAGACTAAACAGGAAACAAATGTTAGCATTAAAAATTCAATTATATTCAATCACTGAATAACAACTTTATTAAAGCTAATTTTTCGAAAGTGAACCTTAAAACAAAGGTAGAAGCAACAAAATCACGTCAGAACTAATCGTTATGAAATATAAAGTTTGGTGTAAATTGATTAGTTGTTTTTTGAGTTATTATTCCTGCAAATTTTCATCCACCCACGCCCACACATATCACAGGGAACTCAGCCTAAATAGAGACCAGGAAACTGGTTTACTTTTAAAATTGTGGAATAAGTATTTTGAGTTGTTCTACCTTATTTAGTAGAGGTGAGAAATTAAAAATAATAACAATAAATAAAAACAAATTACGCCCTTTCCCATGACTGTGAAGAGAAGAAGATAAATGAAGGCCTAAGACTATTAAAAACAACAATTAGCACAAAAAAATTCCCACCCATTAATTAACATTAACCTTTGAGATACGCTGTAAAAAAATAAATCCAATGACTTTGATACATTACCTCCAAATTGTTGTTCCTTTCAAATGATTGACAAATCAGTTTATTTTGATTCCAAAAAGACATCAGGTAAAATCTAAAACCATTTACACTTTTAGGATGATTTCAATATTCTTCTGAATTTCTATCAAACTTCTGTAAAAGAAAAATAATTGAACTAGGATTTATTTCAAATAAAGACCAATTAAGTGACTGCACACAAGAATCATTTCCAATACTTCATTTTTTTCCCTGTAGAACTTATAACTTCATTGTATTAACAGTAGTAATTTTACTTTCTTTTTCCTTAATAATTGTCTAGATATTTAAGTGATTATAAATATTAAATGAGATTCTTTTAATTCCTTATTTTTCAATTAATTTATTTCAATATTTTTCATTTGGTTAATTTCAATTATTTAGTAAATGAACAATTTGATAAAATTGGAAAAAAGCAAAAATAGAAAAACGTTTTCATTTTTTATCATTTCTTCCTTTAATTAAAAAAAATGAAACAGTTTTTCTATTATTTGGTTATTTATTAAATTGAATTGTGTTAATTGAGAAGCAACTTAAAATTACATTAAAAAGAATTACACTAATTAAATTTTAAAAAAATTCAAAATTCATCAAAGAATGAATTAAAGAGTTTTTCTCTCTTTTCCTTTTAAACGATTTCTTTTGTTGTTCTGTGATAAAAAAATATGCATTGATAAAAAGGTCCAGAAAAATTGTTCACTTCTTATTACACGTTAATGAATTAATGCATTTAAGCAGAAGAAAATAAATCAACAAAATATGTGAACTGATTGAATTACTAGAGAAGGATTTGCAGTGAAGCTTTCGTCGAACTTATTAGGCGGAGTTTTCAATTTGAATTCAATGTTTCCGAATTAGATTCAAATTAATGCAGTTTTTGACTTATTTACTTTTTAACTAATTACTTATTTATTTTGTTAATTTTATAAAGATTTCAATAATAATGAAATGATGTTGTATTTTAAAGAGCAATTTATTGAAGTCTGTATTTTGCTTTTAATTCGGAAATAAAATGAGTTAATGTTTTTAAAAATATTTAATGAAAAAAATTCTATATTTGACGAATAGTGAATTGACTTTTTCCTTTGATTTTATATCCACTAAAATTTTTGTATCTTTTCCTTTAACATTTATAAAAAAGAAGTGGACAATTTTTGTTGACCTTTTATCAATGCATATTTTTTTATCACAGAACAACAAAAGAAATCATTTAAAAAGAAAAGAGAGAAAAAAACTATTAATAATAAATTGCCAAAACAATTAAATGAGTAAAGTGAAATCACAAATATTATTATGAAAAGGAACTTAATTAAACCATAAATTTTATAAATCTAAATTAGGAAATCTTTATTCTGTTCGTAATAATTCTGCTTAAAATATAAGTATAATTTCAAAATATCAAAAAAATCTTTAATTTATTACAAAGAAGAAATTAGTTAATCGAAGAAGTTGTTTCAAATCCATTCGAATGATTGAATCGAACCTTCTTGGAAACTTTTATATTTTTGTTGTTGTAACATTATAAATATCAACAATTTCATTTCGAAACCAATTCATTTTATTAATAATCCTTCTAATCTCAATCTATTGCAACTACATACACAACATATTTGTTATTTATAATTTCAATTCTAAAAATAACCACACATTTCATAGGTGAAGCCACAGCAATCGAAAGGAATAGAATTTAAATCAAAATTCGTTACTTTGAGAACAAAAGAAAAAGTGCAGATAAAGATAAAATACATTAAGTGGTTAAATACTTAAAATCTTAAGAACAGTTACTTTAAATCGAAAATTTAATTATTTCAGCACGAAATTACAATTTGTTTTACGATATCTTAATAGTTTTTATGAATACTAAGATACTTTAGAAATGTGAGTGTACAATTACTAATAGATAATGTGATTTTTAAGTTAGAATTTATTAAATTAGACAATCATGTTTTATTTTTTTCTTAATATTAAAAATATTATACTTACAATTTTCTTTAGATTACATTTCGATTTATTCAAAAAAGATAGAGTTGAATATTTATTTTTTATTAAATTTATAATTATTTTATTAAATTTATAATTTAATTCTTAGATCTCTCTACCTAAAAGTCTATAAACTTTCATTAAATAATTACAATTTTAAGTTTATTACTGCAAAATGATGAAAATAACGCAATAAGGCACGGTTTAGAAATAAACCAAAGTACATTTGTTTTTAAACAAAATAGCTGTAATTTAAAACAATTTTTAAAATGAGCTTCTTTTGTATTTGAAATACTTATCACGAAACAAATCATTAGAAAACCTTATCTATAATGAATTTCTGTTGAAGTCATGAAAGAAAAATGATTACTTTAATATAATAGTTACAATTCTGCTATAATAGTTACTTTAATATAATACTTACACAAATGCAAAATATCAGAAAAGAACTCTATTTCAACAATTTCAAAATCCTGGAGGCCCCAACTGTTATTCGAGATCAGCTGGTCTTTGACAAGAAACTACAACTTGTGTTTAGTTCTTTTTCGAATAAGTTGAGGAGAATATCTCATATTACAGTTATTGATTCCGTGTGGTTTTTCTTAACTAGAGATATAAAACACGACGATCTTACAATGCCAAAAACATTGACGGACGTGTTTTTGAAAAGAAGCCTTTTGCAATATATAAAAAAGAATTGATTTCGACGCCTAAAAACTATAAATTTCAACAAAGAGATCCACCTAATTTTGTCGTCAGTCAATAACTAAGTTTCGATTAATCCTTAATTTCTGCAAATACTTTTAACAATCAGACATTAACTATATTCTACTTCTTCGTTTACTGACAAACCAATCTTATACTGAAGGTTATTCCCCGAAGGAAATAAATCCTTTGAGAATTCAAAGAACAGTAAAAAAGTTTAAAAGTGAATCGAGAAATAACGAAGTCAGTTAGGAATCGTCCAAATCAAATATTTATTTTTTAACATTGTTGTAATACAATACAACGATGTATTTAATCTAAATAGAACGAAAACTTTGCATTAGTTGAGATCATTTAATAGTTTCTTTTTGTAATAAACCGAGAAGCCGAGATTGAAAACTGCAATGGCTGATTTTTTAATTTTCCTTCTGTATTTAGATGAAATTAAAGAAAACTAAAGCATTTTTTGATGATTATCACAAATAATTCATTGGCGGAAGCCATTGCTTTCTCCAATGAAGTTCCTCTTGTGTTCGTGGAACTGCAATTAGTGATGCCATTGACATCGACTCTACGTTGACCAATCAATATCTCAGTGATGATTAATCATTACAAGATGAAAACGGTTCCAGGAGAAAAAGCCTCATATATCATCATTAAACACAGAAGGAATCAAAGCCAAGTATTGATAAAGAAATAAATTATTAGGGTTTTCAGAATATCTTCAAACGTCAACTATTAGAATAAATTGAAGCAAAAACACTTTTTGTTTTGTTTTTTGTCAATACAAAACAGATAAAACCATTTATTAAAAAACTGTAAAAATAAGTTTAATATTATTGAGAAATTGCTAGGAATTTTTGTTTTCAGAGATTTAAATTTCGATTAAATTAACTTAAATTACAGTTAACTTAAGAAAAAATATTAATTAACTTATTATTTTAGTTTAGTTATAGTTTTTCAATTATTAAAGTTGTTTTTATATCGTGACAATTATTATAAATAAAAATTACAATAAAAAATTAGATCAAGTTTTAAATTGTAATTTAAGTTCTAAGTTGAAAATGAGCTTTATATATTTATTTCATTCCATAAGAAAACTTTTTTTACGAAGGGAAATTTTAAGGTTAATTTTTAATTTATAACTTTTTTTTAATTGCGTTTATAAATTTGAATTTAAGTTTGTTTGTTATTATTTGTAATCATCATTTACGAAATGAAAATTGAAAAAAGGTGAAAAGATCCTATTAGAAAAGAAAAATTGCGACAACACAGGATTCTCTTCAAATAAAAGAGCCAATAAAAAGCATTAATAAAATCAAACATATGGGTGTAAAATTCCAAAGAGTTAAATAAGTTTGTAATAATTAATTTACAACAATATTTCTGCTCAAAAATAGTTTATCATCAGGGTCTTCGTAATCTAATAAAAAAAAGTCCTCTCAATGGGACAGATAAAATATAGGACCACCAGGGACGGAAGTTGATCGTCCATCTCATTGTATTTTAGATTTCACCTCTTACCTTCCAAGAGACCATATTTCTGATCAATCCCTACTTTCTCAAAACGCCTTCTTCCATTTACTTTATTCTTTTATGAATTAATCTTTGAATTTCACTTCCTTAATTAATATTATTGAAATTTAGTTACAAGTTGGTTTTAAGGAAATCTTACTGTTTTGATTTCGTTCAACAAAATAAAAAACAAGAAAAGAAAATATCCCTGTCCTTCTATCCCTAAACACCTGCAAAAGTGAATTAATCTCCTCTTTCGAATGTCTTAGCAATTCATTAGTTCAAAGGAAAGAAAAGAAAATATCCCGTTCAAATTCTGTAGAAAAAGTGAAAGAAATGTGTCATAAATGTATTTTCAATCCTAGATCACAAACATCATTATAACATTTTTAGCATTAAGTACAAAACAAATTCCTGTGCGTAACTACTAAGGTTAAATCATGCAAATGTTTCTTTATTTGTAAAAGATTTAAAAATGATTAAAAACATAAAATGATTAAAATGGTTAAAATAAAAAAATACAAAAAAAAAAAATGATTAAGAAAGCACTGCCCACATCAAGAGAGGAATTTTACAAATTCAATTTCACATTTTAGCCTAAATTTCTTTGAAATATTTAATTTTTTCTTATTATATTTGTTTTTTTTTGTTAGATCGAAATAAATATAATTTTGATGTCCATATTTCGAAACTAACATATTTCTATCTTCAGAATACCTGTTCTTATTATGAGATATTATTAAGTTAGTCAAAATCAGTTTTTCTTTCTTATAATTATCGTAGGTACTAATGTCTGACTTGCATCTAATTAGCTTTTTTCTTTTCCTAATAAAAATAGTGGTAATGCTTTAATGAAGGCTATTTGTTTTTTTAAAAAAAGAGCTATGTTGTAAATCGTTCAAATAATCCGTGCTAAATGTTGACGTTTCAGTGCATTATTGGTGATAGATGAGCTTGCGTGAATCAAGGACAGAGTTATACAACCAATGCTATTCACTCGTTTCTTTATTTATTAGAAAGAATCAACGTAAATGAAGATTGTGTAACATGAACCTATGTTACTTGAGTTTATCACGTGATTTCAATTGCTTCTGGATATTCCTTGAAAGCTAGTGGATAAATCAGTAGTTGGTGACTGCAATTTTGGCAGCGTCCCTGTGTTCTGTGCACGCTTTCATTGTTGACAAAACAAATCTTTGTCTTCTAACAATGGATGCGTGAGAATAACAATCGTCTTTGCTTGAGTTTCTGAATATTTATTTCTTGTCGATACAAAAAAAAAAAATAAATAAAAAGAATATTCGCATTTGATGAATGAATAACAAATAGGTCAGAATCACTTCTATATAGATAAAAAAAAAAAAAAAACAGAACCTGCTTAGGTTAATTGCAGAAGTAGGTTTACGATTGAAAATTCTCTCTTTATCTGTGCATTAGCTTAGCTGAAGAGTTACAAAAACACACGAAAATTATTTGTGTAATTGTTTGAAACAAGATCAAAGGTTTAGGAAAAGGCTTGGGATAAGCCTTAGGAAAGGCTTAATATAATCATTTAAAGTAAACATTTAAATTTCTTCTCCTCAATCTTCTTTTTGTCATTTTTTCAATCACTAGAATCCCTAGAATCAATTGTTCTTAAAAAATTTTAACAATAGCTTTCTTTTAATATTAATACTCTTGTGTTGAATAATAATGTAAAACATGTTTACTTTTATATTCCTTACAGAAAATGTTGCATTTTCAGAACAGAATTTAACTTCTAAAACCTAATGCTTAAAAATGTAATAGATCTTCATCAGTTTCTTTAATAACAATATAATGAAATTAAGGAATTTAAAAAGTTATAAAACATTACAACATTATTGGCGGTCAGTACCACAGCAAATAATTAACAACATAATGGAAGAATTCCATCTTATCTTTATAATGTAAAGATGTTCTAAAGTATTAAGAAATGTAAATATAATGGGCCAGAAATAGGCGATCCCTTCGGAAATCCATAATCATTTATACAAAATAAATTTATGTTTAAAAGTATTAAAACAAACAAGATTCAATAAAATTTTACAATCTAGTGTAGTGATGTTAAATTTTTAATCCAGTGTAGTGATATTTAATTTTTAATCCAGTTTAGTGATATTAAATTTTTAATCCATTGTAGTGATATTAAATTTTTAAATCCAGTGTAGTGATATTAAATTTT
>JAFIDM010000002.1:74983065-74996581 GCA_023159025.1 Thereuonema tuberculata | reverse complement strand
ATATTATAAAAAACCTTCTTTGCAGTGAGATATTATATTTTTTTAATTTTGGTTCAATTTTTGTCTACTGTGTAGGCCTGTCATTAAAATTCCCTACAATTTCTAAATAAGGGTTTTATTTTTATATCTTTTGTAGTCAATTTTCTTCATGATGTTTCTTGAAGGATTAGAAAAAAGAAATTTGAGATTACAAATATTAAATTGAAAAGGACTTATCCCTATTCGTCAATGATTCAAAATTACTCAACAACTACTTATCGAAGGAATAGGAAACTTTAGTACTACCTTACTATAAGGCAGGGGCGTATATAAGATTTTTTATATCGATATATAGATATCGATGATATCTGATGATATATAGATTTTTTGGCCCGGGCCCCCCCCCCCGAAATGTCCTCCCAACGTTTTTTTTTTGGGGGGGGTTGAACAGATAGGTTTCCATGGGGTGTCGGCCCCCCCGAAAATATATTCTATATACGCCACTGCTATAAGGAAGATTCCTGTTGATTTTGGTACACACTGGACCTGCAATTAGGAAGCTAATTCTGTTGCTATCAAAGCCAGCTAATAATAAAAACTCTTTGTTAAAAATTTAAACTTACAAATTGTTAATGAATTTCCCTAATGGCAACTGAGTTGAAATCACCAATACAAGGGTTTCCTTCAAGCTCTGATATCTCAATAAGTAAACACTAATTATTGGTATTTTCTTTAATTTTGAATAACTAATCTGGATTTCACTTTAATCGAAAGTTAATAAGTCAATTTGTTATCATTATGAAGTTTATTGCACTTAAATTTTAATTGTTCGTATTTTTTATTATTTTAGGTTCAGGTTTTATTATTTTATATTTTATTAAATATTAATTTTGAATATGAATTTTAAATAACATTAAAATAAAAGAATGATATCATATTATCCAAGTTCTTTGATCTTTCGACAATTCATGAAATTTGAGCAAATTTAATTGCGAAGGGACATTCAATGAAATTGTTTCAAAATGACATTCCAAGACAAAATGGATTCTAGGCGGAGACAAAGGAATCAATATTAACTCAAGTTCGATTTTTTTTTTTTTTTTTTTTTTTTCCCACGTTTCTTCAATATTGTCTGACAACATGTAATTTTATTTTCCTTGAAACTTATTATTTTTAATATTAGAAACGAATTTCAGTAGTTAAAACCTGATGATAAGTTAAAAAAAAAAAAAGGAATTGTATCCTGGATTAAAGACTCAACGCCAGGACTGCTATTAGTTTTAATCCTTAAAATGGATTTCCACAATTCCATGCTAAACTTTTCCTATTAATGGAGAAACGTCGGTCTGGAAGAACTATGGAAATTATAGAATTTGACATCTGACTACAATGTCTGGGTTGCACACGTGATAATAGTAGAGAAAAAATCCGTCGAACTTCAACTTGAAAATTTTTTCCTCAACCTTCCTATTCATCTGACTTGGAGATTATTTCGAACAAGAGTATCTCATTGGTTAAAAATTCAATTCTTCAAAAAGACATCAAACTGGCTGTTTATTCATTTAAGTTTTAACTTGCAAATATTTATAGCAATTAAAAGAAAAAGGACTGCTTAAACTAAAAGTACAAATGAAGTAACAGAATATTCAACTTATTTCAAAGATTGACGTACTTTGGGTCAAATTTCAGAAATGCATAAAATAGTTTTTTGTTTTGTTTTTTATTTTCAAACAATTTAATACAAGAAAAAAAAAACATTAACAGTTTAAAAAAGTTACAAAAAATAGTTTTGCGAAAATGTGGTATTTCTTTATTTTTTAAATAAATTTCTCAACTTTATTTATTTAATTTTCTTGTGAATAAATGGATGAAGAATCTTAAGAAAAAATAATTTTATATAAATATCTGTAGCTTGAGTCAATAACATTTTTGTTGTTCTTTATATCCATAGTGAAATTATAATTTCAAAATATGGAAATCGATTATAAAACAATTTAGGAATATTAAGAATTTCTGTGAAACTATTCCATAAAACCTCTTTCTTTTTTCTTCGAGTTGATCTTGGGAAACTTTTTCGATTTTAAGACAATAAGTTCCTTAAAAAATTCATTTGATTAAAGAATTATTCAATTAAAAAAAGAGCAATACATCGGAAGCGCAGTGGTGCCTCAAAGAAAAAATACACAATGAAAAACTCACCAATGAAAAATTAGTGAGAAAATTCATTGCCAGCAGAGCGCAGGCCTCAATGAATTTTTTTAAAGCATAAAAATTCAAACTGCATTATTTTGAATTTGAATTATTAATAATAACAATGGATGAGACCAAATTATTTACAAGTGACATCCTGGAACAGTTGTTTCTCGCTCGTTGGCGATCATCAGCCAGGAGAAGTCACAGTGACTTCTCCTGGCTGATGATCGCCAATGAGCGTGAAACAGCTGTCCCAGGATGTCACTTATAAATAATTTGGTCTCACCCATTGTTATTATTAAAAAGAAGAGCATTCCAATGTAGAAGTCGTATTCCAATTTTAAAGAAGATTTTTATAAGTTTCTAAATAATTTAACACGATGTGTTAAAAAGTTGTCTGGTTTCTTTTAATTCTACTTCTTTTGTTTTTCTGATAATTGTTTGATTCCTTAACACAGCTTTAGTTACGGCTACCGAGGTTATGATACGAGGCATAACTTAGTGGTGTTACCATCAGGGGAGCTGTTGTATTACGTGGCCACTGTAGCAATTCTTTACGACAAGTACAAGCACAAACAAAGACATTATCTCGGACATACGGAAGACATCACTTGGTAAGTCAATAAGATCTAGGTTTATTTTATTTTTAATTTTTTATCTGTTTCTAGTTGTTCAAATAGGACGTCGCAATTTTAGTCACTAACTACACTCTATTCCATTATAAGTTATCAACGAATAATAAATATCAACAAATATCATATTTTGAAGAAGAAGATCTTCATTTCATTCTATTAAAATCTCATATTTCTAAAACTGTCTGCTTTTTGATGTCTAACAGTAGAGAAATTATGATGTTGCAGTCCATGTATTGAAAAGCTAATTCCATTTTGTTTTAAAGAGATTTTTTTGTTATATAGTGACTGCCTGCTTTATTTCTTTTAGATTGTTGTAGTCTCCTATTGCCGTTTCGGCCTCTCATGATAATTCTGGGTTCGATTCCCGGTCGCGGTTTGGTTGTTTCAATTTCCTTTCCTGTGTTTGTCAGCTGCTTCTTCACTTTCTCTTCGGTCTGAAGCCATTCCATAATGAACCACCTCAGTATCTTTTCCCTTAGAATGTTAACCAGTCTAAGGATTGAATCACTTAAAAAATAAAAAATAAAATAAACCTCCTAAATATCTACAAAGCGCAAAAACGATGTTTGTTAGCTTAAAACTTAAAAACTACTAAACGAATTTCAATACAGTTTTCACTGTTCGGTAGAAGGTAAACCAGGGATGGTTTATGGCCACATACAATCACTTTCCTACTCAAGCAGTGAAGGGAAAAAACTTGGGAAGCCTCGTGGAGACTTCAAGAATTAACGCAAATTATCTACACTTATTTTATTTCCTAATTACTTAAAATTACATTGCAGTCCCGCTAGGGATAAAAAAATCCCTATTAAACAGGGATCTCTTATAACCATTCCATTCATTTCGATGCTGTTTTGTAAATAAAGTTAAATTGTGCTTCTTTAAAGATATAAATCATTTATATATCTCCTAGGAATAAGAATTTTTTTTTTAAAAAAAATATGGATTTCACTGTTTTTTAATCTACTTTTGTTTTCAACTCACCGTATGTTCTTACTGGATTATTGAAAATTACATAAAACTTTCACACTTATGCAGGAGGCTTTTAAAGAATGCTAACAAAGATATAGGTTTAAGAGGTTTTTAATAATTACGATTTATAGATAGTGGGGGAGGGCGTACCCGGAGCCTTCCCTGTTGTGGGAAACAGACCGCGCGCTTTCCATTGATGGGACAGTGGAATGGACAGGTGAAGGAAGCAGGATGGTAAAGGAAGGATGACTGCGAGGGCATCCTCGCGCGAACAAGAATTTGAATTTCTATAAAATGCTTTCCATAAACACAAAAGATAAAGGTATGCGTGAAATTTGTAAATTCATTCTTTTTGGATTGTTTAAGAACGTAAAAGTTCCAAAAGCAACAATTCTTCTACATAGAACGTGATCTGTATTTCGGTAGCGAAACGTTAACAACATCCGCTCGGGCGAAGCTACTTTTATGTATAATTATTCAGTACAGATGTGATCCAACAAAGAAAGAATATATCTTTGTTATTGTTACTTGATAATGCTCTTAAGACATTTTTCGACGACTTCCTTATAATGTACAGATGTACGCAAAAACAAAAGGAAAATTCAAATAAAGTCAGTGAGAAAATTGAGTAATAGGGAATTGAGTGGGGTACAAATCTACTAGATAATTTCAAACTATGAGTCTGTCTGTTAGTTCGTCACAGAAGTTAAAAGCCAACTATCTTGAGGGTTCTAAACTGGCCTAACATGTGTAACTTTAACGACGAATGTAATGGAATAATTAGAAGTTGCTGCAGTGGCGCCCTCGATGGTCAAATTATGAACTAATGCTCAGTTTACCCAATTAACGATTATAACAAAAGCTGATTATAACAAAAAGCTAGGTTTTGATGTCGAATAATAGATCAACAAGGATAAAATTGATCCTCTAGTTATCAAAACATCAGCCGATTTTAATATTACTTAAGCTAAAAATGCAATGCAACCGAAACAGTCTTTAGATTGTTCCATAGTTTCTTGAATGTGGTCTTCGGTTGTTTTAAAGTTGTTAATTATGATGCAGTGAATTAAAATCAAAATAGAGTTCAGGAGCAGAATAGAATAGAAATAGTATTGTAGATCTATCTAGAATATTACTGAATAGAGCACAATGATATAAAAGGATGAGAATCCTCTACTATTCCTCATTTGTTTCTGGATCTATTTTTCATTGGCTCATGTAACTCAATGATGATAGCAATAGACAATCAATAGACACCTGAAGCTCAGAGACAGAAGAACAACGCCATCGAAGACTTTTAGCACAAGAAAGCAGTAAGTAGACAATAGGTCATCGCAGATATAAGAACAGCAAGAAATAACAGAGCATGTCAAAAAAAAAAAAAAGGATCAAGTACAGTTGACTCGCGATAATCCGACATTTGACAGTCCGAAACGCTCGATAGTCCGACGCAGGTTGGTTCGAAAACCGACCCGATTGAGGCGATCATGGAGGTGAAATGCACAATCACTTGCGATGAAGTTATGTCGGCTGCAAACACTTTGATACGTTAGTGTGAGGAGAGGGAATTCGACTACGAGAACATTTTAATGTTAAAAGATATTCAAGAAAAAGCCATGACAGACTCTTTACGTAAGAAGAAACAAAAAACGATTACAGATTTATTTTTTAAGCCGTAAACACATATGTACGCATTTTTATTTTTTATTTTAAGACATAAAATTATATTTTACATTATATACTGTAATTTTATTTTTTAAGACATAAATAAAGTAATGAATTAGTATTACATACATACGTATTCATTTGTGTAAAATACGGCTAATGAGTTTATTTTTTTATATCCTCAATGGCCGTAAATATGTATTGTAACAATACACGTACTACGTACGTACATACTGTATATACATAACTTAAATTTTCTTGGCTTAGAAGTCAAAATTCAGTTTTAAAAACTCAACGTTTGGTAATCCGACATTTTTGATAATCCGACACCCCCTCGGTCCCATAACTGTCGGATTATCGCGAGTCAACATATTTTTTTTATTATTATTATTATTATGACTCAGACAATACATCAGTCAAGTCAATCAGTGGCGTTATTTGTCAATGATGTAATTATTGTAAGGCTAAGAAGACAATTGCTCTAATGACAACATCATTGGCGTACCGAGAGGGAGGGGTTACTGCGTCTGAAAATGCCAAAAATCTAAGCTTTGGACCAATTTTTTTTTTATTGGAACGTTCATCGCTTTGTTTGTTAACTTTGCCCCCACACCACCACCAATCTGGAAAGAAGACTTTTTTTTTTTTTTTGGTTGAACGGTTACGACCCTAATCCTTCCAAAATCTTGGACACGCCTATCGGCAACATCCAATTACCGTATTTACTCGCGTATTTTACGCATCCCAATTTTAAGGTCATATTTTAGATTTTTTTTTTTCTCAGTGTTGAATAGTAGACTGGTCAGTTGTAATGGTAAAGGGAATTTGCTGTTTCGGAAGGATTTTTTTTATTTCTCGTGTAATTTACGCACCCCTATTTCAAAACGATTTTTTCTGCCAAAAAGTGCGTAAAATACGCGAGTAAATACGGTAAATGTGCTTCATGAGCAACCACTATATTTGAAAATAATTAAAAATTTGGTTACTTTTTTTACAAGTTAACTGGTTAGACTCTTGGAAAGAAACACCCAAATTCAATAATAATAAAACTTCGTAAATAAATTACTTTGTTCATTCCCAGAAATATACTTCCTTAAATTTTGCAACTGAAGAGACTTTCCCGCCAATCCCACAGTTCTCCTAACAACTCATTTGTGGTTGTAGTCGACTGATATTGAGGAGATTATTCTCCACACACTAGGCCTAATATTTAAATTTATTTTCCTCTGCTTCATTTGAACTCCAATGCAAATTAAGAGTATTATAGGCTCTACAATATTAAGTGCATGCATTACTGTTTTATAAAGCTGGCTAGTAAATTATTTATTATCAGATAAGAAAAACAAAATAATAATTCAGATGTTTATTCGAATGTTCATGTTGCCATGGGCAAGTGAGACTTTTTTTCTTTTACTTCTAAAGATACTGTCTTAATCAATTCATTTGTTCAGTTTAAGGAATAATTTTAATCTTTTTAATCTAAGACAAATAGAATTCCGCAATAAATGACAAATTGTGAATATTTGATGCTTCTTAGTGATAGATATTATTAATAGTTCAAGGCTATTATCCTTATATTCGAAATGTGAGTGTAATTGAGAACAGATCTGGAGTCAGTAATATTTTGCTGCAGCCGAAGAGGGAGTTACGACTATATAAAGTTGCAAGGACTGTGGAATCCGAGGCGTCAAATCAGTAGACTTTTGGTGGATTAGATTATTTTTTTTTCCCAACTCCAGTGTAATTGCACAACCTTAAGATGTCTGAGGGCCAATATTTTTATAAAAGTTTTGATGGAGGGTCGCAGAGTCCAATCATAGTAAGGGTTGAAGGGTTGGAAGATTGTTCCTTACTATATCTTACTAATTAATGATTTCAAAATGTCATTTATAATAATAATAATTAATAATACATATAATTTACAAATGTCTGACTAATTAATGATTTAACAGCGCCATTTATAATAATAATTAATAAAAAATGTAATTGACATAAACTTCAAATTATCAAATAATGCTCTAGTTGTGTTTCCTACCAACATTCCAAAAGTAAAGTCTTGAGACAGTTGCTATTACAAGTTATGACATTTTTCAATGTTTTAGCAATGGAAAGCCTCAAATTTAATTTTAAGTTTGACACCACCGGGCTACAGCGAATATATCAGCGGGCCGCGGATTGTGTACCATTGGTCAACCTTCAATATTTTTAATAATTGCAAAAGACAAAATTGTTATTTCTTAATATATAAGCTACATTTTATTGTATTAATAATATTTATAGAATGTTAAATTACTGTAAAAGAATACTTAAATATATTATTCAATATTAATCTACAGTAAATATATTTAATAGACGGGTTTACTTATTTCAAGATCTCTTAATAACCTACTAAGGCGGTGATTAGCAATTTTTATCTTTTTCATAATTTGTATTTTTATTGTGAACCTCATTCGTATTCAAAGTTTTATTAATGGTAAAATGTGATACAAACTCAATTACAGAATCTTTATTTTGAATCCCTGATGGGAAACGCTGATTTAATTGAACTAAAAACATTTAAAATGATAAGCAAAGAGACACTATAGTCCAGTCAACGAATGATTACAGAGCGCATGGAGGGGGGGCAGAATTTTTGACTTCAGGGATGGGTTTGGGGTTCGTGGGAGGTAAAAATCCCAAAAGTACCCGACCCTCAGAGGTGAGCCGAAGGGGTGGGGGCGTCCGGAAGGCTGTAAATTTTGCGATTTTTTGTTTTTTCCCTTGTTGTTGTTGTTGTTGTCGTGTCCCCGGATCCATTTTCGGATCACAGGTCATAGAACACTCTATGATGGGGAATTTATTGCTTTACTGTCGATCAGATTAGTATCCGGAAGGCCCCCGAAGGGGACAGTCAGACTTCTGCCTCCTAGGAAGAGAAACAAACACGGAAGAAGGAAGAAACATCCAAGCCCCAAGCCGGGATTCGAACCCAGGAACTGGCGCACTAGTCGTCACGGCTGGCCGCCGCCGAGACCGCTCGACCATGCCAGCTCGGCGTTTTTTCCCTTAAAACTCGAAAACTATAGGTTCTGGAGAAAAAAGTATTCTGACCTGTTTGAAAGCTGACAAAATTTCTGACATTTTTTACTCAGACAAAAATTTTCTATCTTCAACCGTTCTCGAAATATCAGTTTCTGAAAATCACCAATTTCCGATCACATAGTTCGTCATACTTTGCTCTTTTAACACCTCAAATCTGCTAATATGCTACAAACTACAACCAAATCAAATGAAGAGAATTACATTTGCTGCATAATTACACATTCTAGATGCACAGTAAAAGCTGAAATTATGGATTTGAAGATATTATGTTGTAATGTGATTGGTGTAATGCTGGAAGTCAATAATTACCTTTTATTGCATCCGTTTGGCATGTTGTATCTACTTATTGCTGTAAGATGTTGCGTTTGGTATAATAATTAGTAGCTACCCTAATTTGTTTATTTTTCATCATTAGCGGTGAACGTAATCTTAAAATGATGTCTCAATCATTGATTTTGATGAAGTATTAAGGGAAACATGCCGTACCGACACAAAAACACCTTTCAGAAATAATATACAAGGATGAATAATTCGAAGTTTACAGAAAGCATTAAAAATTACTGTATAACAAAGATTTTATTTTGAGGATGACTTTCTTATTAATTTTGTACTGAAATTTACTAATTTTATGTCCAATAGAAACTGCAAATGAGAATATTGTATGTGTGTGTCGGTTCGATCCCTAATCAAGGTTCGGTTCGTGGGTTCCCACACTCTTTTGGCCTAAAAACAACAATTATCTGAGCCTCCTTTCACATCGCCACGCAAAAACAAGAATAAATTTTGAAATTAATAAAATGATACGAAATCAGAATTGAACTTTCTGAACTGTTTCTAAATAAATTCGCAGAATTTTCTGTCAATTCTTTTTAATCTTTGAAGAGAATTTCTCAAAATGAAAATACTTTTAGCTCATCCGCTGTTTCTTTTGACTTTAATATAACTTTCGACGTGACTAATTTGTGTCTTATATTTTTAAATTTCTGGAAGTTTCTTATTATTCAAATCGTTTACTTTTCACTGAAATTATGAAAGAAACTAATAAACGAAATGTCGTTATTTGAAAATCACACACACACACAGCTGAAATGATGGTGTTAAATTGTAAATACACATTTATTTTTTTCATCTATATCAATCTGTTTTCATTCCTGAAATGACCAAGAATAAAAGTTACACCTTCACTGCCTTTTGGCTTCCAAATGTTTCGTTCCTTGGCTGTGTTAGTGACACAACGCCATCTTCTGATGAAAAAAGAAATTAAACAAATAAAAGAAAAGTGCACGTTCTTTTCGGAAAAACAAACAAAAAAACTGCAAACCAATCCTCGAAATTATTTAATCATTTGAGCTTACATTTGTTCTTTTAAGCAAGGAATCGCAGCTTTTATTTTCTTATAATAAATAAAAATAAAAAACAACATTATTGAAGTGAGTTTGCTCAAGTAAAAAATGGCGGATAAACAATTAAGTTAAAAACCATTAATATCTCCTTCTGAAGTTCCATGAAAGAAAAGAAAAAAAGTTAAATTGCAAATCTTTATATAAGAAAAGGTAACAAGGAAACCAAAATATACTTTTACAATAAATTATATTTTTTTAGAAAGTTTCAAGTCTGCAAATTTTTTTTTAATTGAAAACGTTTGATAAATTATCTTATTCTAATCAGGTGGGATTTTTTTTGCAGTTTTATTGTAAATCCAAGTGAGATTTTATCCTTTCAACTAATTATGAAGGATAAAAAAAATGAAAGTCAAAAATGAAATAAATAAATAAATAAATAAAGTACAATTTTAGTCTCCAAAACGATAATCTTCATTCAATCATGATATACACACTACACTTAAAATGTCTTCTCAGTCAGTATTATTATAAACATGGATGAACGGTCCACGTATTGTTTGTAAGGGTTGTATTATTAATTTTTAAATGTATCATAACGATTTCTAGAGGAAGAAGAAAGATTTCTTGTCCTTAATTTAACCTGAAGAAGTTTTCTATTGAAAAAAAAACGAAATATCGTGATTAAAGAAAGGAATAAAAAAAGGAATTTTAATAAGTACAATTTTACCGTCCGTTATTTTAATTTTATTTTTGGCCGAAGTTGGGATAAACCTCTTTAATGAAATAAATTTAAAACTGGAAGTTTCTCTTTACACTTTCCAAAAAACTAATACAAGTGAAAAGAGACGTTGGGAAATGTGCGTGTTTCTTTCCAATGTGTTCGTTTTCTTACGTCAACAGATCGCTCGTTTCACAGGCTCTGAAGCTTCCTCTGACAGTCGAATTCATTATTAATGAGCTCACCTTGTTCATACAAGCCAAGAATATCGTTAAATATTTATTAAAATTTATTATTATTATTACGTAACAGTATTTTACAACTTCATAGAACTGAATATTCAGTGGATTTCCCCCTCTCAAATCGTGAAATCAAAGAAACTTTACCTTCAACTACATTCAATAGAAAATAAATGAGAATAAACGTTTTCAGTATTGAGAAGAAGAAAAAAAAGATTAAAAATGCACACAAACATATTTCATTTCTACGACTTCTTGGGGAATAAAAAAGTCAAATAATTAAACAGTTCTTACAGGAAATCCATCGAATGTTTTACTCTGAAAAGTTTAAAATAGCAAATTCACTGGCGTAGGGGTTACAACCTCCCCCATTGCATCCGAAAATGGAAGAAATCTAGGATTTTGATTGGAAAATTCATTGGTTTGTCTGTAACACCCCCCCCCCCCTCTCCGCTATCAGGGAAAGACTTTGTTTGTTTTGTTTTTCTTTTTTGTTTGAACGATTATGACCATCAAATCTCTCCCATTTTAAAATCCTGGGTAAGCCTAAAAACAGTTTATTCTATTATTATCATTAGAGACGAAGCACAATTTCCTTTTAAAATGGAACTTTTGGTTCCATACGGTGAAGCGATCGAACAAGAGTCAAATAGGGATAGAGAATCTGACAAAGCTAAGTTATCCACTTTTCCTGGAACAAGAGAAATATTTTTCGATATCCAATAACCGCATTGAACAGTCATTAATAAGATCTTAATAATCAAATGGAAAATTCTAGAAATACCAAGCATTATTTAAAATATTGTAAAATAAAAAGGTCTATTTTGCCGCCCATGTATCATTCTCTTCGTCTAAGTCAATGACTGGAACCGATTTTAAAAAGCAAGGCATCAATTTGCGGATCGTACAAAAATTCGCCATCATTTTGTTGTTGTTTTCTCTGTTCACTTAATAGGTAGTTTCCTATTAAGTCCGAAGGAAGGGTTGGTTAGTCTCACAATTTCCTAATTTTATATCCCACTTTCCTTTTAATGATTAATTGATTAGTTAACCAATATTCAATTGCTGAGAATGGCCGGAAGTTAATATTTATTTTCTTCAAAATGTCAGCCATTTGTGAGTGGGGGGGAAAGCCGAGCACAGCGACTCACGGAAAGAAAGATTGAGAAAGAATAGTGGAAGTAGTGTAGGGAAACAGAGAACCCGGAGAAAACCTACCCCCCCCCCACATGAGAATCGAACCCAATTACTCATAGGCCAACAGCGCTCCTATGTCAGTCATTTTATGCAAGTGTATTTCTTTTACAATGTAGACAGTGACCCCTCAATGACTAAAAAAAAAAAAAATGAGGGGTCACTGTATACATCGTGAATTCTCATTTCTTCCCCTCATACGCCTTTTGAGTCTTGCACTGGCTGAGAAGAGCCCAACAAAACGGCCGGGCCGTCCCAGAGTATCAGCTCGACTGAAAAAGGCATTCTTTTTTGTATTTCTTTTAGTTGAAACTTTGTATCAAAAATAAAATGCATAAATAAGCAATTAAAATAAAAAATACTTTTGTTAATTAGAAAAATAGATTTAATTAAGAAGATTAAGTTCTCGGAGAAAGTTAGCCTGCCAGTGTCTACTCGTGCAATCTACAGCCACATTTATTTCCAATTAAATACGCCATTTTGTTTCCATTTTCAAAAATTACCATTTAACCACTTGTAATGACCGAAATATTCGTAATTACGATTTTGATGTTAAGAGAACTTTAATAGAAAGGGACTTTTTCTTATTTTTCTAATCAATAATAAAACATTTTTCCTTTCCTTCGAAGTAAGTTCTTTAAAATTTCCTTTTGTGAAATGCCTATTTAGAATAATGAATTCTTTTGAAAGAAATAGAAACAAACAATTTGCTGATTGAATCTGTTTCTATGACAACGGCTGTTAACTTTACACAATTTATAAAAAAATTCAAATGTAAATAGGTTTTTCCATTTTTTAAACCAAATATCGATATTTCTTCTTACTTTTAATTAGTGCTATTCCTTTTAATATCCTCAATATTGTGTTAAGGGAAATTTTTTCGCAATTTGATAAAAGAAAAACACATTTTTTATGAATTTATATTTTTATTTAATCAATTATATCTTTTCCATTATTATAAATGAGCTCCCATTTTTCAGTCTACTTGGATATGCGTCATAAGTGGATTCACGTACAACCTTATGATCAAGGTGATGATGACCTGCCTTGTGAGGTTGATCGTCTGAAAATGGATTCGATCCCAAAGCAAACGTTGATACAGTAAAACCCCGGTTAACCGAGCTAAGGGGAGGGGGGGGGAAGCCGTTTAGGATAACAATTATTATTATTTATTTATTATTATTTTTTTTTTTTTTTCGGTTAATCCATGAACATCTAATACAGCTACAGTATTTTATATTGTAATTACAGTACGTATTTTTAAAAGGTTTTGAAAGTCAAACCAATTCAAAAATCTCTTTGTATGCTACACTTATGTTCTTTATTAAAGTTAAAATTACATTTTTAGGTACAGTAGGCTACATCAATATACAGTATTCTGTACTTAATAGTTTGTAGCATATGAATTACTCATTTAAAAAATTCAGTAATTTCGGAGGCGTTTCGGATAACCCGGGTTTCGGTTGCCCCGAGTTCGGTTAACCGGGGTTTTACTGT
>JAFIDM010000002.1:74956351-74980465 GCA_023159025.1 Thereuonema tuberculata | reverse complement strand
TGATGAGAGATAATGGTCTCGAAACAGCACTCTTATTAAATAAAAAACACAAAAGCAAATTTCAAATTATGCATCATTCGTTTTGCATTCTAAAATGAAAAAAAAAAGCCCCTTGTAACAAGTGTGAAGTAAAATCTCATTTGATATCCCAGGAATCAAAACAGGCCATTATTTTCACATTCTAGGAAACTTCCCTCTTGTGAAAGAACGTCTCGTGGTATAACTAATATGTTGAATGAGTGACAGTCCTGAGTTCAGTGATATTACAGAATCAAAGTTCGTAGTTCTCCAAAATAAATGACCATCTGCTGCATCCATATTATGGCCAATTTAGAGATCAAGGATTATCTCTGATCCTCCAGTAAAGATCAATGAAGACCAAACCTTTAAATGTGTCTCGACGACGTTCGGTGGATGGTGGTTTGTTCCTTTCATCTTTCTGATAAATATCCTTCTTGAATGGACAGATTTTAACTAAAGACCGCGTCCTTTCAATCAAAGTTATTATTAAACAAGCGTAGATATCACCTTGGTGAAGTATTTGCTACATCAGAAGTCACTAAATTGTTCTAACTCTTCATTGAAACCTCTTTAACAGTTAGAAAATTAACCTATCAAGTAATTAATGATTTGCTAGAAATAATATAATATTTAATGAATGTCATTTTAATTAAGTCCATTACCAGAAATGCAGCTATTTAGCTATTCAGATAAACCAGGATCTGAAAAATGTAGGGATGGATTCATTCAGAATAAAGCTTTGGATCTTGAAATCAAGCAATTTTAAAATAAAATTCATGAAAGTAATTCTTCTGAGTCAAAATAATAAAAAGAAAAATCTATTTAGAGTAGATAGAACCTGCGAGTAAAGGCTACATGTGTATATTAATGTTAAGGAACTAACAAAGTAATAATAGGATTCTTTTATTGTTCAATTGGAAGCAAGCAAAAAAAAAAATCAAACTTCGCAACGTTTTTCTACAGGAAAAAAAAAATTGCTTTTTCCGAAAACATTCCAACTATGATATAAATCAGAGGTTTTTATTACAAACCAAACTCCGTGTGAACTAAATGCGATATCATTCACTGCTTCTTCAGGTGACATTACCAAAATTTAAAATAAAAAAATCGGCTTCAGATTCAACGTTGTAAAATGATAATAGCAATTGTTAATAACAACGGTATTCCTATTATTTGATATGTTTAATAATCCGTTCATTATATTATTGAAATTTATGTGATTTTTCCACAGTATTTCTTGAAATTTTCTCTTACAATTTTTTCTGATTTATAAAACAAGCACGGGAAAATATCCTTACGAAATATTGTACGCAGTCGAGATGCAGTCGGTTTGTAATAAAAATTGCTTTTTACTTAACTTTTCAAGAATAAAACACAAATCCGTCTATAAAGCATATTAAAAGAAACAACTTCCCCAAAAGATATAAATTACAAGATAATCTGATGAGATCTAATCTTATTCAGACTTAGGTATTAAAAAAATTAATGTATGATAACTACAGAAAAATACTATCACTAAATATCCCTTAAGTACTGCAATAATTGGATACAATTGAATAATTAAAAAAAAATGCACTCAAAAAGTGCACAGAACTTCGTTAATACACTATATGTCTCAAATGGTATCAAATTTAGAAGTAGCATAAAATTGTTGAATTCGAGCAATATGTTCAAAAAAAGACCTTTTGATAATCCATTAGCAAACTATTAAATCCCCACACAAATAAATGCAAAATGTCCGATTTCCATATCTTGTAAAACCCTTCATTATTTGTGTTTTATAATGAAGGATTTGCAGACAAATCAGTCATCATTAGACAAAGCACTCATTTGAGATGATTAATAATTATTTAAAAAAATATTCTTTTTAATATACCACGTTTTTAAGACATATTAAAAAGTATAAAATAATTTTTCCTAGCCCCATATAGATACTCCTGAAACTTTGTGATTATAAATTTTTAATAGCTATGAAAATATTTAAAAAATGCCTACCATCTATAAGCACGGATAATTAAAAAGGATAAAAGCTCACAATGTTTCCGACCCTCGATTGATTAGGGTCCATTTTAAAGTGATTTTTTTTTTTTTTAAATGCATCCTCCATCAATGGGTTCGGCTTGTGAAATGATATTTTTATAATTTTCCGGAAATGATGTTGTTTTGCCCCCTGTTGCATCTTTTTCGAACTACATGTTACGGAAGTGATTGTCTGCAATTAATTTAAATTAGAAACGGCGCTTTATTTTTTTTTTTTTCTTTAGTTCGTTTCGTTTGTTATCATATACCGTATTCTAGAATGTTCGTGGTTGACGGGTCACAATTATAGCTTTTTGACATTTTAATTTTTCCAGACTCATAAAACCTTCGCAAGTAGTCATCCCTATAACTATTATAAATTATCGGATTTTCAGTATCCAATTCATGCTGCATCGTGTTACAGTGCGTTGCGGTGTGGTATGCCTCGTTTCGCGTTTTCACGGCATATATGTGCTCCTTTAACCTTTTTTCGTCTGCCAACATAGAGACATCTGCTTTCCGTGCTACTATTACCAAGAGTTTTGCACTGTATCCCGTATACCACTCCCTGCATATTAATGTTAACGTTTTTATCCTGAGACAATTTTTTTTGAACTGTTAAGCTATGAAAATACTTGTAAGATTTAAAACGAAAAACGTGGGGCGCAGGCAATAGATAATGGAGATGGTATGGATGGAGTGTATATTATCTTGTGCCCCACGTTTTTCGTTTTAAATCTTTCAAGTATTTTCATAGCTATTAAAAATTCACAATAGGGGCAGGAATCTGTATGGGGCTAGAAAAAATTATTTTATACTTTTTAGTCCGTCTTAAAAACGTGGTATATTAAAAAAATATTTTTTTTAAATAATTATTTTCTGCTTTTTAGTCTTGTGTGTATGAAATTTTTCAGTCGATTTTAAACATTTTGATGAGATTGTAACAGAGACATGTGGTAAATTTCAGGTTTATTTCAGTTTCTCTTCTCTTGTCGTTTTTGCTTCTCCTTCTGTAGGCGTCGCTTGCGTTGGGTGGCTGTCTCCTTGACCATTGAAGAAATTGCCATTAATGCACTTTTCACTATTAACATTATTAAATAAATTAGCATGGTAAAAAAATTAAACAGATTGATATATTACTATCGCGCGTCGGCAACGCAGCGCTCTGCCGCCACGACCTGTCATCGCGACAGCTCCAGCGCCATGAGGCCATTTGCAAAAACACTGACAGCGCGAGTCGGCAACGCAGCGCCGCACCGACTTATCATTCGAAGAATTAGGGTTCCCTAACGAACAGACAACGTTAATGTTAAGAAAGCGAGTTAATATTGCATTGTCATCCAGTTCTGAGCTATGTTTAAAGTTTCAAGTCTCTAGCTCATCGGGAAGTTAGTTTAAAATCAATTGCAAAATTTGTACCAAACAAATAGACAAGAAAGGAGCTAATAAAAACGTGTCAATATTTTAAATACAAATCATTATTTTACGAATTTTTATCATTTCAGGTTTTCCTCAAGTTTTTTTGAGTTGAAAATACCGAGTAATACCTCGAAAAGCCCAAATGTTGACCGTTTTTGAATTTAATTTAATTAATTATAGAATATTTTGAAAATTAAAAACAAGAAAATAGAAATCCCATATGCTTCAGAAGTTTATTTTTAAATTTTCAGAGTTTAGGTGCGGAAAAAGAAATGTATAAAACAAATAAAAGGTTTGCAGTCGTCTGAATTGCTTGAGTACCTTAATGCTGGCTAGAAAAAAGTGAATTAAAGATGAATTTCTGTTTGAAAGCTATAATTTAATAACATTAATTGAATCATTCTAGTATTTTCATCAATTAACCCCTATTAATTGTGGAACAAGTCGAAAATGTCCATTTATGTTTCCGCTTCTATTTCAGTGTTGTCGATCTGGGATCCGCCCATTTCCCATTTTGTGTAACGCTTGTTTCCTGCGCTGTGGGAAATGCAATTGAATGGAACGGACACAGAGAACTCAGCAGGAACCTTTCGTAAAACGATCTCTATAACATTATAATGGACAGATTGCTTTCAAATGGCCGGAAAATAAAGGCGGACTTTTATCAACATTTGACGTAGAATAAATTATCATCTATCTTTGAGTAAATGCCATTTAATCGAACTAACTTCCATTCACGGGATTGCGAATTGAAAACTAAAAAAAAAAAAAATCTACAATACTATTTGTAAAAGTTACTTGAAAGAAAATAAAGTATTTCTTTCACAAAATATCGATATAATAATAAAAAAAAAGTCTTTTAAAAAAAAAATCAATGAAAGAAGGGGAAAAAATGATATAAAAATAAAAAATATTTGAAGAAAAAAAAAGAGAAACTTAGCAATTATTAAAAACTACTTAGAAAAAAAAAATCACATGATTATTAAAAAAAAAAAAAGGAAGGAAACTTATCAAATTTACAACCAAAATAAAAAAAGATTATGTAAGAAGGCTTAACGTGCATTAAATGTAATATGAAAAACGGAAAAACCATGAAAATATTCATTCGTTTGCTTTCACGCCTTGAGCCATCATCGAGGGGAATCTGGAACAGCTGTTTCATCCTTATTAGGACTCATCAGCCAGATTTAGCCTCGATGATCAACCTCAGAATGCGTGAAAGCCTATGGTTCCTTCTCCCGCTCTCGGATGTGCGACCCGACAGAACGCAAACAACAATAGAAAAATCGCTGTGACCAGTACAGAGCAATTACCTTAGCCCGTTAAGCGCTGACTGATGAGTCCTAATAAGGACGAAACAGCTATACATATTCCCGTTGATGATGGCTCCAGGCGTAAAAACAAACCAATGTGCATTTTCAAAAAAGTTATAGTTTGATGCAACTTTCGAAAAACTGCATTGGAAGATCAAAATAGAAAGAAAAGAACTGAGAACTTAACAGATAAGAAAAGTCGTTTGAAGGCTACTAAGGAAAAACGTTCCTGGATCAATTGAGGAGAGAATGTAAACAATTTTGTAGGAAGAGAACTTTGCTTTTTGATAAAAATGTTTATTTAAATTACTTGAAAACGTTGCTTAACACGTTTCTTTTTTATTAAAGTTAAAAAGATTCCATAGCTTAATAAAGATAAACATTCAGCAATTTTCCTGAAGTAGATCCTGAAGATCAGAACGAAAAACAAACAGAGAAAAAGGCTATAATAAGTACTGTTCGTTTTCGAAAGCCAGAACTACCACTGGCGGACGATTCTGCTCCGCAGAGGGGTGATACACTGAGATGGGCACTTTCCTAAGAAATTCTTTTGAACAGCTACTAGTAAACTAACACTGATAAAAAGTAAACATTCCCTCTTTATTTCCCCTATTTTGATGAAATCGAAGGAGACCTGACGCATGCGCAAAAGGTTCTCGTAAACAAAAACGGATAGTACAGTTACATGTGAATAGCCTCTTACTTTACACAATTCTAGATTCAACTTATATTAGCAAACTTTTAATTGAAATTGTAACTATTTCATCAAAAACAGTGATCTCATGTATAAAAATTAGTGACTTCACAATAATCTCAGACAAAATCTAGTTTGAGTTCGAAATTTTATAAAAAAAAAAAAAAATATTCTTGAAGTAAACTGTAATATAATTGAGTAAGCAAACGAAGGCACAATGCTACAAGAAAGGATTCGCACCCTGAGTTGTCACCGGGAAGAGACCGGGATGGACCGTTTCGCATCTTCTGAGTCTGTCATCGGTGGAGTTTGGCTGGCTGATGAGTCCTAAAAAGGACGAAACGGTCCGTCACAGTCTCTTCCCGGTGACAACTCAGGGTGCGAATCCTTTCTTGTAGCGTTGTGTCTTCGTTGGCTTACTCAATTCTTTAAATCCTCGGACACATTAAATTTCTTTTCATTTTAAACTGTAATAGACTTTAGTAAAATTATCTATTCTTCAAAAGGAGGCCAGTTAAGGGGAGCAATTGAAATGGATTGTTATTATTACTGTTGTTTTTGGTCAGTTTTGACTCACGGTTTTGATGAGACTTTCATCGGAGTTTATTTCTCAAGACAAAAGGGTCTATGATAATATTCTATGGTTTACGATGAATTGGATTCCCGTGTAGAAATTTGGGAATTACATGACATGTAATTAAGAGAGTAGTTAATTTGCATTTGCTTGATTATGTTTGGATGAAGAGTCGATTGGTTAAGGCTATGATGAAGATTCTTTGGGAGTAAACTGGTTGAGATAATGATCAGGACGTTACAAATTCTGTTTCTGAAGTTCTATAGCAAGATCAGAGTATTTGGATACTTTATTGTGATAACTTGATGATATATTATTATTGCTTGGGATCGTCACATCAATCAGAAAATGCTGTCTTCCATATTTTGTCAATCAACATGATGTCTGGTCAATTGTGCAATTGTCTTTTCAATAAGAATAGATCTGTTCCAAAATAATTTATAGTCATTATTTTCTAATACAGTTTCAGACTTGTATCATGGAGTAATACGAAGGAGGTTACATGTTGAGGAGATTATGCATTATACTGAATTTGTAGCCATTTGTAGTCAGTTTGGACCAAGACTCTGCAGGATGAGATTACAGCTGAATTGTTTCAGAAACATCATGGCATTGTCGACATTTATTTGATGTTAACAAGGGATCCTTTTTTTGTGTTTTCGATAGTTTTGGATGTTAATTACTTGGTCTTGTATGGCTAGAATGAAGGCTTCTGTTTCTGGATGGAGATCTGAATCAGTAAGCCAAAGTTTGAGGATATTTTATTGATGTGATTGGCTTGTAGTTCATTTCATGTAATGACTTTTGTGTCACTGTCTTTGTATTTATCACTACATTGTACACTGTTCTGTCTATATCGGTTTTTCAGTTTGAGCAGTGAAAACATAACTGCAAGTGTCACTGCTCTGTGTAATGCTGCTTGTTCTTGTTTACTGTAAAAAATACTGTGAAAGATATAATATTTGATTGCGATGTAACTGTATGATGTCTACTAGTCCGCAATCACTTTCTGCTCTCGGAAGTATGAGTCTCTCAGTGAACTCTAATGGGTGATGTTTTTTGTGAGGTAAATTGGAGTCGATTATTCTTTCAAGTTCTTGGATGTTAGTTGGAGTTTTTAGGATTATAAAATGTGTTTTTAAGATCAGATGGAGTCATTGATTATATACTTTTTCTTACAAGAGATTTGGTCTGTGTGTGGTTGCTTCGTATTGATTGCCAATACCAGAGATATTTATATGTGTCTTCTTCTTGCATGGCAGTGATAATTTGTCCAGATTTGAGAAGAAAGTTATCTGCTTTTGTTTCCCTGTAGTGATGCTTGTGTTTTGCATTTATCAACTCCAATTCCATACATCGGAAAACATCTCTGGAAAAGGATTCGGATATATATCTATAGGAGTTCTGTGAGATGTGCTTGCAAAGAAGTGAGCAGTTTAATATCATAAAATATAAATTTAACCTTGCATATTATAACTTCAAAAACACAAATCAAAACTTTTGAGCCTGGCAGTGGTGACTGTAAATCAGAACACGGGATTTAAAGCTTTATATTGTACAGTTGATTTTTTTTACTAGCTGAAATATCCGTTCCTTGTACAGCTTACATGTGTATTGTTGGTAGACATGTGATAGTTTGTTGGATCTTTGGTGTAGCAATTTTAAGGCTTAAGGCATATTACTCCTTTCGAGAGGAATAGTCAGGGGTCTTCCAATTCTATGATCTCTTAATAATGTAATAATAAAAATAAACACAGATAAGTAAACTAATTAAAAAATACTTACTATTTTTTAATACATCGACAATATTAATGCAGTGACAGAAAATGTTGTGGTTCGTTAGCCTTTGTCAGTTCAAAAAAAAATTCTTTTAATAATGGATGTGAGTTTATTCACTGTTATTGTTCTGTCTTTTGTTGGATCTTTTCAGAAGCATTATGTCCTTCTGTTATTTAAAATGCATCAGCATTATCTTGAACAGGTTTAGACCAAATGAATTTCCACAATATTTCAATTTGTTGAGTGGTATGAATGATGGAGTAGCTATTGTTTTCATGAAGTGATTTGTACGATCCTTTCTCATTGCAAAAAGTTTATTTTTGTATTTTTGCAGAGTAATCTCTTAATAATAACAATGGGTGTATTAATCCTTAGGTATTAATCTCTTAATACCTAAGGAAGGCATTGGGAATAAACACTTAATTTTTGTTTTAGTGTGTCCAGATATTAACTAATCATTATATTTGGATTTTCATGCAAGGAATGTAATTTCATTTGTTCAAATATTTTTAGCTAATTTCCTATTATGGGTCCCCTGTTTATATTGTGTCAGAAGTCCTATTTTAACATGAAGGTTATTAATCTTTTTCTGGAGTCTTCTCTCCCACCATTATTATTATTATTATTCATTTGGGCACAATAGTCTTCTGGTCCAGGTTCTTTTGTCTGAACCTGGATTCGAATAATATATCTGGCAAAATACAGATTTCTTCTGTATTCTGTCCTTTTCTTGGTACACTGTCTTCCATGGTATATCTTGGGCAATGATTCTTCAGAAAAAATAGTTCACACATATTGTCTATGATTGAGGCTAAAGACGTAACTGCCAAGAGTCAGAAAGTTGAAAAACAAATGTTTTGATTTGTACAATATCAAATTCAAATCAAAACTGGCATTCGTGCACACTTGAAAACAAAAGTTACAAGTAAGGCAGATAAAATATTTAATCTGCAATATAACAGCTTTAATTTGAAATAGTTATAGTTGTCATGACTGAAAGTTCTGTCTGATCATCTGTGAGGTGATGTTTATAGCATTTATACTGCACGTAGCACGATTCATTATTGTACTGTTAGACTACATAACTAACAACCAACAATATACAAGACATATTTAGAGCAGTTGTATGATCTCTTCTGTAATAAACTTAAAATTTTGTTTTATATTGAAAATACATACATTATAGAAATGTTTTTTTCTTATTTATTTGTAGTTTGTCCCTTACCTACAATAAAGAAATCTGTGCTACTGGTCAGAGAGAGGGAAAAGGCAAATATGGATTGGTAGGCTGTTTTCTTGGCATTTACATTTTTATTAATTTTAAAAGTTTTTTTTTATGTTTTTATGATTTTAAAGTAGGTAAATTCTATTAAATTTATCATTTTAATTTATTTCAGGCTCATGTCCGAATATGGGATGTTCAGACACTGGAGACATTGTCCATAATAGGAGTCAATGAAGTAGACAACGGCATTGCTGCAGTCAGCTTTTCAAAACAAGTAAGTGGAAATTACAATTCTCTGTACTAAGGCTAAGTAATGAATCAATAAAGAGTTTCATAGTAAATACAGTAATTTAATAATAAAATCTTCATTTAAAGAGTAATCTTGGTTTTGAAGTAAACATCAATAGTTAATAAACCTTCTAAATAACTTTTATTTAGATTGTGCTACTAAATATAAACCTATTTATTTATATATATAATTATTTTTAGAATAAAGGTGCTTACTTAATGGTGGTGGATGAAAGTTCTGATCATGTTGTGAACGTCTGGGACTGGCGAAGTCATCGAGTTATAGCAAAGACTGCTGTAAGTTGATTTAAGCTCACTTGATTTTTTTTTTTTTCACAACTGAAATCTTTAAAGTCCGCTTGTCTGCATGTTTAAGATCAGAAATTTTATATAAAAGCAAATCATTCTTTATTACTTGAAATGCCTGAAATAAACAAGTAGAATTATATCTTTGTATTGGCATCACTTCTATCTGAATCCAATATGTTTATGATGAACGAAGATAAAACAAGACAGTTCCTAATTTTTCATAATACAGTTTTTAATGAAAGCAACTCAGATTAAAAAGAATCGTTATCAAAGTTTGAAAGGATTTTTTTTTTTTTTTACTTTTTCTTAATCACTAAATTGAAACAACTATGGAAAAAAAAATGAAGAAAATAAGTTGTAACAACATACTTCTTAAAGACAGATAATATGGCTGATAAAAATATTATTTTGTAGTTTTTTTTTCCTTCTTCTTTCTTCAGTTTTAAAGAATTTGAAATTTATAAATTTACTCATTTTTTGAAAGGAATTCTGATATCATTTTATTATACAAACACTGTATTAAAGTCAAATTGTTAGTCAATGATCAAATACATAACTTTTATGTGGATGAAATGAACAAGATTCTATAAATAACAATACTTGATAAGTCAAAGGATTATTGCAACTTGTAGTTGTATTGATTGATTTGTTTCATCTCCAAATATGGATTATCCAAATTAAAAAAATTAATTGTTCAGTTATGATAACTCACAAAATATTTCATTTATTGTCTGTTTCTATTTTCTTTTTTATCTTATCATATCAAAAATTAAACATTGGCTGAATGGATTAAAAGAATAACGTCAGAATCACACATTACATTTGTTAATTTATTAAAAATAATTTAAGCTTTGGAGTTTAGAATTAATTTAAGATTCAAGGTATTACAAGACACATCATTTAATTAAAACATAATTAACCCCACTTTGATCATCACCACCAAAAATTATTTAAAATAAATAAAATAATAAGTTCATATAATTTATCCATCTTATTTACTTAATTAATTTTACATCCCCCCCCCTTCTTTTTTCTTTTCTATTTTTTTTTAAATATCCTAAATGCACAGAATTTTATATGTTACAAATCGCAACTGCACTTTGGTGGCATAAAATATAAATATAAATCGGAAGATGGCCGAATAATTTCTTTGTATTCCAATGGAAAGCCATTTTTAAACTATTCTCCCCAACATTATGACCTGAGTTAAGGAAAAGCATAATTATAACCCTTTCACTAGTATAAGGGGTGTTCCATAAGTAATGCAACACATTTTTTATCTGTTCATTTTGTTGAAAAAATTAAAATACTGTATGTGTAGCATCTTTGAACCTTATCACAGAATCTCACACAGTTTCCTCATTGTCCACTAAATGTAGCTTCCAAAATGGAGTCTCTGAGTGACTTGCGTTCCAAACAAAGTTAGTCATTTAATTTCTTTTGGCGGAAAATGAGAGCATCACAAACATTCATAGACACTTGCAGAACATGTATGGAGAAATGGCAGTGTATAAAAGCACTGTCAGTCATTGGGTAAAGCGGTTGTCATCCTTGACAGATGGTCGAGGCAGTCTGTTGGATCAACCACTCTTGGGGCTGCCACACACTGCAGTGACACAGAAATGCTGCAATGCGTCGATACCCTTATTCTGGACTATCGGCGTATCACAACAAAACAAATTGCTGTTGAACTTGACATCTCTGTGGGTAGTGTCAACACAATTATCAATTAATTAAATTGATTCTTCTTTACAACAACACAAGGCCACACACAAGTCTGCGCATACGAGCAGAACTCACAAAACTGCAATGGACTGTCCTTCCTCATCCGCCCTACATCCCGGATCTTGCATCTTCTGATTACTTCCTCTTCAGCCCTCTGAAAGATGCAATTCGCAGGAAGAAAATTGACAAAGATGACAAAGTCATTGCCGCAGTATAAGGATGGCTGAGAAGTCAACCTAAAGAGTGGTACAGTGAGGGTATACAGGCTTTAACATCTAGGTCGTGCAAAACCACAGAGTTGCATGGCAATTATGTAGAAAAATAGAACTGTGTAGCCAAAGTATTGGGAAACAATGTGATACATTCCAGATTTTAATAAAACAACACTGAACTAAAAAAAAAAACATGGTTGCATTACTTATTGAATGTCCCTCGTATAAATCCAATACATAAATTCATCTTTGCCATTTCTGAACTTATTTCTTCTGATATATTCTTCTTTTATTTTTTAGACTTATACAAGGGAAGTGCATGGAGGCGCATTTTATCCATTTGATGATAATCTTATCATAACCTTTGGCAAATCTCATCTCACCACTTGGAGACGACGACCTTCTGGCCTATTTGAGAAAACTGAGTTAGTCAAAGCAGTGGTAAGAATTAATATTTGGTTAACTCTTCACTTGACTAATCTACATTTTTTTAAGTTGTATGCCATTTATTAATATTATTGAAAAAAAAATCCTTTTAGGGTGACAATATAATGTGCATTGAATTTGATGAAAATGGCGATTTGATTGCTGGCGATTCTACTGGTGCTATTTCTGTTTGGACGGATGATGGAGAAGGAAGTTTCAAATTGTACAAAGAATACCAAGCTCATCAGGTACTTGTTTCCACCAATTATTACAACTATTTAAAGTAGGAAATTGTTCTTAAGAATCATGTTATATATTCTTTTTGTTGATATTATCATTTTATTAATAATAATAATAATAATAATGTGATTTTTTATATCAAATAGGGAAATCAATTACTAAGAATCTTTAAAATTATATTTATTTCCTCATTTAAGTTATCAATTTTATTATTATTATTATTATTACTGGTCCAAATTTACCTTACAGTATCATATTAATTTCATACCTCACAGATCTGAATGTTGTCAGTCCTATAGAGGCTATTAAATATATATTAAACACTACAACATTTCTAAATGCAAGCCTTCCCAGAAAAAAGGCCTTCTAAAACCTTCCACTATCCACAATTAACTATACTTCCCCTAACACTATAGTAAACCCTAATTCCATCAATTATCCATGATCCTGTTATCAAGTCTTAGGCTTAGTCTAAAAACCAATTCAAAACAAGCAATCAGATACATGTGGTTAACAAGCCTACGACTTACAGGGTCACAGGACTTAAGGACTGAATATTTTTCTGTTTTCTTCTGTAATTGATGTATTAAAAACTGAAAGTTGATCAAAATCTCATTTATTCTTAGTAACAAATAGTTCTCAATTCAACAAAAACTGTTGCCCAATCAAACTTTCAAATTTTAAAAATTTCTGTTTTGTATTTAGTCCTTTTTAAAAATAGATTTGTTTTCTACCTTTCCCATTTTTATCGCAGATGATTATAGAGAATTATTTATTTTGAAAACAATTATATTGTTGTAAGGAAAAAAAACATACTATCATAATTTACAAATTCTTTAGAAATCTGCGTACTTGTTAGTAGCGAAGTTTGTATTGAAGTAGGTCTAGACAGGAGTCATACTTGGCCAGTTCTTTAAGTAAATGATTGAAGTCCTTTTACATGACTGTTTATAATAGCATTTTTGGACAAATGCTGTTTGATGTTATTTAACATTAAACAGTGATAATTCTACTGACTTGACTATTTAGATCTTTTATTTAATGACAGTTTCAATTTGTTCATTGCCAGACCATAACAGAACTTATTGGAAAACTCTGCTCTACAAACCTTAGGCACCCACAGGAATTTTTCCAGCGAGGAGACAAAAATATTTTGGGAATGTATTTTACACTATAAAATTCTATAAATTAACTAAAGTTAAATAAATAAATAAAATTTGCTAAACTTCTGTTTGTATTCTTACAAGAAAGAAATTAGTTGAATTACATTAAATTTAAAAATTTTAGAGGGGGAAATTCTGTATTAATGCAAAAAAAAAATCTTTAATTCTTTATGATATCAACACTTCAATTTTACAAAGTTAAATATCAGTTAGGCTTAGCAAAAGGTATAGCAACTGCTTTATGATATCTCTCTGGAAACAAGTGAACTAACCAAATCTTATTAAATGCACAGAATTATTGATAAGGACGATAAGGACAAGTGTTGTAGCATTTCATAGTGTAGCTTCTCAGAACCACACGCACTGTTTTAAGAGATGTTCAAAGGAGATAAAAAATTCTACAATAAAAAGGGATATTATATATATATTAGAAGAAGTAAAACGTAAAGCAACATATTGCTTGATCTATTGCAATTCAGGTGATGAAGTGGTTGAGCTGTAATTGCAAAGAAAAGCTGTACCAAGTGCCATAATTTATCATCAATGATCCCTAATTCAGCTTCTTTTTCCTTAAAAATAGTGAATTTTTGTGATCATGTCTTTTGAATCTTTCAAAAAAAAAATCTCAAAAAGTTTTTCAGCAAATATTTAAAAGACAATCACAAAAATTCACTATTTGGTTTTTTTTTTTTTTTGAAAAAATATTAAATGAACATCAAAATTCCTTTTTGTAAGATGGGTCCATTGAGATAAACCTCAATCTATCTTAAAGCAAGAAGATTATCCTTTCACAGGATAAAGGCAAAAGATATTCCAAGCCTTCTTCTATGCTTTGTACACCACAATGTAAGCAGAATGCCATCAATGAAATGTGAAATGACAGAAAAACTGAGCAATTGTAGCTTGTGCAATAATTAGGATTATATTAATGATATTCTGAATAATTTTATTGAAAAATCAGGGGTTTGATAATTTCATGTAAATAGCAGTAAATTATGTAAAGTAAAGAGTACAGCAGAAATGAAGTGAGAAATCAATTGTAGAAATTGGTGCAGATGAAAAGCATCTGAATGATCCAGTATTGAAAATGCAAAGATTTTGAATAAGTTGCAAATCTTGAATAATGATATTTCCGATGTTGGTTGATGACCAGACTCAGACAGTTGTTAAAGGCATCAAGTATTAGGATAGGAGATAGTTTCTGATCAATGAGATAATCCAAATCTCAAAGATGGTCTATTGGGAGGAAGATATAGACTACAGATGAAAAGTAGTCATTAAGTTGATAAGTGAGCAGCAACAGCTACCAGTAGAGTAATGAGAGCTACCATTAACCCCTTGTTGCCTGAATATATTTACAATTATTAAAAAAAAAGAAATTATTTGTGTTTTCGCTGTTATTCAGATGCTAAAATAATTGGAGATAGTTAATTTGAATATAGCTCATATAATAGATATAAATGTAGTTTTTATGATGCAAATTAGCAACATCAGGCATAATAATAATAAAAGAAATTTTCCAGTCTCAGATATACAGATTAATTTATTGATGCTGTTTTGATCCTTTTCTCCAGTGAACAATCCCAATTACAAGAATGATCAAATTACAAGAAAGATAATAAAATATCATAAAATTAACGAAAAGTCACATGATGAGAAGCATTCTTACTCGTGGAATTCTCTAAAGCAGTTCTTGTTCTTGTTGAGACACAGGTGAACATTGCATTTTGAACATTTGATTACAGTCTGGGCATTACAATTTGGGCGTTTGCAGCGTTGCCATCCATTTTCAACCACTGGCCAGTGACCAACAGCATCTTCCAGTGTTGGAATAGGCTTAGCTGGACCTCGATGATTCTTCTTTTCAAAATCCCTTTCAATATCAGATGAAGGTCGCCCTCTCTTCTTCCTTGACATATCCTTGCCTTGCTTGCAGAGTGCCTGTGCAATTGCCGTTCTGAAAGCAAGCAAATCCTTCTGCTTCTTTCTTGGAACATCCAGAGAATCACAATCACGTCGATATAACAACCAGCTGTTTACTATGACCATATCAACAAAATGAAAAAAGAACCGATGATAGTACTTTTTTGACCTTATGTGGATGCGATAATATGCAATTAGTGCGTCAAGAGCATCAACGCCGCCCATGAACTTGTTGTACATGCTGATGATGCTTGGACATTCTACAGACACTCTTTTTCAACTTTCTATCCCATCTTTCTACATTCAAAACTGGCTGGGCACTGGCAAAAGTGCTGGCAACGATCACCCCTCTATTGTCAAACCATTTGACTGCTCTTGTTTCTACATTGACTATAACAACTTTTTTCTCTTCAAATGTTGCCAGCACCACTAATAACTTGTGCAAGCTTTAGCACAATGTTTCCACTAGCACCAATGTCGGGTTCTCCAGGTACAGGATCAATTTTCCCTGCAAATATGTCGAATGAGGTGCACCAGGCCTTTTGTATCACAAAGCACAAAGATTTTGTTTCCCCATTTGTATGGCTTCTTGGGGATATATTGCTTTAGATTAGATCTTCCTTTGAACGGCACCATTTGCTCATCAATAGACAACATTTGATCTTGTGAGAGACCCTCAAATTTTGGGAGAAGTGAATCAATAATTGGCCTGATTTTGAAAAGTTTATCAAAATTTCCATCGTTGTTAGTTGCCATGTTGTTATTGTCATTGAAATGAAGGAATTTTTTAATTTCTTCCCATCTGTCTCGGGACATTACATTAGCCACCTGCGCTACTCGACATTCTTGACCTTGGTAAATGTATAACACTCATGTACACTATAGTGCCAATAAACTGTTCTAATTCATTGCAATCCAATTTGAGGGCAGCATTCATTCATTCATCTTCTCAGGCTTCACAAATCGTGCCATCAAATTTCTCATCAGATCTAACAAATGACTAAGTAAGAAAGGCACTAAAGGCTTCTGGCTTTGGAACCGTCTCAAAAAAGATTCCCACTCTGAAGCTACATTCTTAAATGCATTTCAGCAGTGGACTTTCCATGCAGACCAGTTTTCGTGGTACCATTTACAACGTGAAGACCGCATACTCCAACATCAATCACCTTTTTATTATTTTCATTTTCTGTTATCAGTTTAACTTTTGTAGGAAGCTGAGGTTAAAACTTGCCCATCCATAGACACTTGAAGCAAGTTAACTAAGGATAGAGGTATATCTTCAATCAATTTCATTAGCTGTTGCTCGTCCAAAAAACATGCTGTTTAAGTATCTTGTTGAAACGTTTTGAAGATTGACATCCCAGAAACGAACAAACAGATCCATTTGACAATGCTGAGATAATTTTTTTTAATGACTCATCAAAACAAATCAAGTCTGTGCATTCTTTGAAATATGGTGCTAGTCCATGGTTTATCATATACGATGCCTTAGTTTTCCCTACAGCAAATCTAGAAGCTATAGAACTATCAGGAAACATAATTTGAAATGTTTTATTTATTTGTCCACAGGAGTTTAGAGATATTCTCTTGGATACTACTTCCATGATCCATCTTATTTCAGACTTTGGATATCATCCTTCACAACAAAACTGTTTAAATAAACAGGATGCACTCATTTTTTTAAAATTACAGAAGTGTTTGATTCATTAGACTGAACCTTTTCTTCACTCACCACAGCTTTATGTCCCGAGTGTGTTTATGACATAACTTTGCTTTTAGAGGATGCATCCTTTGACAAAGTAGGCATAAAGTAAGACTGGACTGAAACAGTTTTACACAGATGTTTTGCAAATGCTTTAGCCCTTCTGCATGACGTCCCATGTTGCTCACTATGAAAGTTTTAGAACACACTTTACAAAACACTGCTCCATTGTCTCCCTTCACTCTTTGCTACCCAACCAGAAAATTCAGGATTTAGTTTCTCATCCAGCCACTGATCATTAAAAACACACTTTCTTGATATTGCTATGATTTTTACTTTTGATTCGATCTTCAAAGTTTTTACTGTCTTTTTACTTTAATAATTTAACATGAATGTCCTATTCCTGGGAAAAAAAAATTAGACAAAGTCTGTCTCATGAATGGTTGCATGCACATTGCAACAATGAAAAATAAGCAGTCTTGCATATGCCTATAATACTACAATAATACTACTGAGTACAATATTCAATATAGGACAGTAGTATCCTACCTTAGACAGCTCCAGTACGGCAAGGGACGCCTAACTCCCTTTCAGCCTTTAACACATATTCTATGAAATTATAATGAAACAAGACAAGTATTAACTTTTAGAAGAATGAATTTTAGGCCAGAGGAAATGCTGGAAAAAAAAAGGAATTCATGATCTTACAAATTGGTGAGAGAATTTAATTGTGTTAAAGCCTGCTGTAGCCTCCATTACCATTTCATTTTCCCTGATTTTTGCAGTTTTTTTTATAAATTCCCTGAACAGAAAGGGAATTATAGATCAATTCTCTGACGTTTTCTGACCAAATTCCATTTCCCTGATTTTCCAGAAAATGGACATCCTGCTAGTAACAAATAAAACCATTAGAACAGTTCAACCACTGGTTTAATTAATTATACATTCATTCGCATACTTCAATAAAAATAATTCTGAATTCAGGCTCTAAATCATTAGAATTACATTCAATTTATTAATTTATTTCTAATATTTATAAAAGTAAGCAATTTTACTATTTCTGTTTAGTCTTTATTTTTTATCCCTTTATATTATTTTCTAACAAGGGTTAAAATTAAAGAACGCAAGCTTTTTATATTCAATTGTATAAGTGTGTTGTGAATTGTATAGTTGTAACTTCTAAGATTGAAAGCAATCGAAGATGACAATTATGAAACAAAACAAAATTCCTGACAGATTTCAAAAATTACTTCCCTGATTCTTATTGCTTTAAACTTTTCTTTTCTTTCTTTTTACATTTTTATTGTTGGGGACAATCCATATTTATGTTCTTTGTGGTAACGTATTAAAGTTTAATTTGACCACCAAACATTTTCAAGAAATTTCTTCACGAGATCTAAAATTGTTATTGAAATTGTTTGTATGTTTAAAGGAATAATTTTCATCAAGTAAAATTTAATAACAAAACACAAAAATCACTTGAAAATACAGACAGTGTATGAGCGGAAAATATAAATGATACAAAACAGAAATTTGTATGTTTGGTTTAAATATCTGTTTGATATATAGAATTATTGATTTGTCACAGAGATACAAGGTTTTTTTTTTTTTTTTTTTTTTTTTTTTAAGTCTAAGTTGTTCATAGTGTATTTTTTAATTTCTGACCCATTTCTATTTTACTGTAATTATTAAAACAGAAGGCAGTCCACTCCCTGCTTTGTCTACCAGATGGTACATTATTATCTGGTGGAAATGATCGTTACATCAAAGCCTGGAGGAGTGCTAAAAGTTATAAGTTAATAGCAACAACCATGGTAAGTTTTGAACATTTTTTTATATGAATATTTATCTTAAAACACTTAAAAACTACTTACAAACTAATTTCCTATTATGATCAACTTATAAACTGAAATGTTGGTTTCATTATTTGAAAACATCTAAGATTGTTATCATTTTCATTGAATTTTTTTTTCATTTACTCATTTTTATTGATATAATTATTATTTTTACAATTATTAACTTATGTTTTTCTTCCCAATGATTAATCTTAATAGCTTCCTGATACAGCTGGAGGAGTGAGAACTTTGTGTCCACACAGACACGGAGCTGAAGAAGCTTTAGTTTATGTAGGCACAACAAGAAACATGATCTTAGAAGGATCACTGTATAGACGCTTTGCTATTCTTGTTCAGGTAACAACCTCAACATAATAATTTAAATAGTGGGTCAATTCTATTAAGAATAGAATATTTTGTTTAGGTTTTTCCTTTTAGTTGTTGTACTTTCAAACAGTCTTTTGTGTAATAGCAGACATTCCACTCTATAAATCCAAAATAGAACTACTTAAATAAACCTATCATTGGGGAAAGATACTTAAGTGCAATAAGTATATTTAAGTGATGAATATTTTGAGATTCAGTAAAAAAAGACAGAAAAAAATATTCTAGTTAATATTTGGTTCAAACTCAAATTTGGTTTAATTAAAACAAAAGTAAGAAATTGGCTTATTTCAACAAAAAAAGCTCAGTTTTAAAATGTAATTGTAATAAATATCTAATAAAAAAACAAATATTGTTAAATTTTATTCCACAAATTCACTTCTTATTGATACCTTTTAAATTAATTAAAAAAAAAAAGGTAAAATTTTTTCATACAATGTTGTATGATATTAATCTTTTTGTTGAATAAATTAACATTTCAAATTACAACACTATTCTTCATTACTATTGACAATGCAGCAAAACAAATTTAAGATAATGTCACAGTTGACAATTTTTTAAATTTATTTAACTGCAATTATGAGTGACAAAATATTTATGGAATGTTTTTATTTTCCTGCAGGGTCATTACAAACACCTGACAGCTTTGGCAGTTGATCCTGATAACGCAGCCTTTGTTACAGCAGGAAATGATCGCTCTATTTGTAGATGGAGTATGCATCGATTAAAATGGAGGGTCCAAATTGAGGTGCGCATGTTTTCTTTTTATCAAATTTTCACTTCTTACTGGAAAGTTTCAATAGCAATAAACATAAGAAGGATAATATAATCTTTTTAAATTACTCATATTAATGTAATTATTTTGAAAATTAATTAAAAAGTTTTCATTGCAAACCTGTTATGTAGGACTTACAATAAAGAACTCAGTCTGCATTGACATTTGATTTGTTGTTTTATTATTGGGATTCATAATTTGTATTTGAATGTTGTTGTATTTGAATGTTGTATTTGAATGTTGAATGTTGTATTCTCTCTGATATATATATATATGGATGAAAATTACACTTTACATATATCTTTTAAGTTGTAGTTTACCCATTTTTAGTTCACCCACTTATGTTAAAATGATTTGACCTCACTGTCTCTGAATCTGTATCATTACAAAATAGTAACAAAGCATGATCAAATCATTCATGTTCTGTGATTGTACAGTATGCGCCAAAATATACAGTACTGAAATGAAAAGATGAACAAAATTACATTATTGTCATCTGTGAGTTTATTTCTCCTCAAAAGAAATTAACATACACACTACGTATTTACATACACACACTATTAGCATGTTGATTTACCACGGTATGCATAATGTAAGTGTTCAAAGTGTGCACCGCCTCGCTGTAGACAGTGTTCATATCGTTCACGCAAATTCTCAGACATATCCTGAAACAAAGGTTGCTGCAGAATCCTGCAAAAGGAGATGATTTGCTCACGTAATGCAGGCACAGTTCTTGGTGGATCTTCACAGTTGAACACACTCTACTTTAACATTCCCCACAAGTAGGCATCAGGCGGTATAAGATCGGGGGAATGGGATGGGTATGGTAAGTCAGTAACACGTGAAATGATTCATCCTGGAAAGTTTTCCTGCAGCTTGGCTAGAGATGCTCGAGCGGTATGGCTGGACACCCCGTCCTGTTGATACCACTGTCTATTCACCTGAATGTTCCTTGCACGACAGAACCTTCTCAAATCCTGAAGAAATGGCTCGATTACTAAACCCCTGCAGAGCTCATTGACATTCTGGGGTTATCATCGATAATGTTCTGAACCTGTTGTATAAACTGTGATGTCTTGACAGTGTCAGAACACTGAGAATGCCTTTTTTGCTTAGCTACATGTAATGTCTTTGTCTTATTCTTACATATCCTAAGCTTAGAAAACTGTCAACAGTAGTTTAAGGATTCACAGTAATAAGAAATGTTAATTATTAATATTTACAAAATAAAAACAACAGAATTATGGTGATTTGCTTCCAAACACAATTTTTGATTTAAACATATTTATATTTTGTGTTTAATTTTTGTTTTTAGAGTGAATGTACATCATTAGCCTATCATCCATCTGATCTCATTGTGGTAGTTGGGACACAGGATGGATACTTTTTAGCTTTGAATGCAAATAGTGGAATGCATATCGCAACAGTATCTGTTAGCAAAGACCCTGTCACATGTCTAACATTTGCAGAAGGTAACAATTTTATTTCATATCTAGTAAAACTTAAAAAACAATATTCTTCATTTATAATTCAAATTGTTAATCAACACTGCAAAAGTATTCACAAATCCTCTTTCTCCTCTCTTTTTAGATGGTTATTTATTAGCTGTTGGAAGCAGGGATGGAAATCTGTATTTATTTACAGTTTCTAATAATGGTTTTGCTTATAAGAAAGGACATGTTTTAAGGGTAAGTTAGAAAATATTACTTTGAATAACTGGAGCTATTCAATAGCAGATACGATATCCACACAATAAAATACACAGTTATTCTCTTTCTAGTCATAAAGTTTTACAATAAAAAAATTCATCAACGATAATATAGATTTTGCTAACCTTTTGAAACTTAAGTTGATATTGTAGAAGCTCTAAACAGATAAGTTGAGTGCAATTTCCAATGCACAAGGATATGTATTCTTTCTGTCCTTTCTCTGGAGTTTAGTTGAGAGACCCAAATATTCATTGATCTGCTCTAAAAAGAAGTGAAAATGTTAAGCATTTTATCATTAACTCTTAATACTATTGAAATAAGCAGATTTAATATTAATAAACTTTTAATTACAAAATGCTTAATAATTTTAAATATGCTTCACGAACTTTGAAATTTATTTGCTTGAGCAAAACACTATTTCATTACTTAAATTATCCTGGATATTTCACTTCTGGATAAATATACACTGAGATACCAATGTATTAAGTAGAAATATCTCATAGAATGCTGTATCACCTTTAGCCTTCAAAACAGCCTGAATTCATATTGGTTTCTACAAGATGTTGAAAGCTTGTACAAACTGTTTTACTATGTAAACATAATTGTGCCACACAGTTGCTAAATTGGACAGAGGCATAGTCTTGAGATGAAATTCTTATCCAAAAGTTGTTCAATAGAGTTTAGTTCTGGGAAATAAAGCAATAAAAATTCACTGTCATATTCCAGGAACCACTCCATCGTGATTATGAGAGATGTGTTATCCTGCTGGAAGTGTCTACCCAAGTGAGGATAAACTACCCATGAACTACCCTTCGTCAGCAGTGATGTTCAGATACAAAGTGGCATGAGACAACTTTATGCCATCCTCCTCAGTCATGTGAATGACAACTGTGTGGGTGGGTTGTTTTTTTTCCCTCCCCCTACAGAATCACTGATCTCTGGTGTGTGTTTTTTTTTTCTGTACCACCCTCGGCTCTTGATACTGTGTGTGTCAAAAGCCAGGATGACAGCTGTTTGGGAGAGGCTTGATCCAGCTATCTAAGCACCGGATATTAAGCCACATTCAAAATTACACAGGCCACATGCTTTCCCATAAGGCAATTTTTCTAGGCCTGTCTCAAAGTAGAAGGGCTGTTCTGCCTTATTTAGAATGAAAACTGACATATCTTCACGTAATGGAATGAACTATTTATATGAGAAGGTGTCGTGTACCTTCAGTGTATATTTATTGTTATGTTTTGAATATCCCAGTTACTAAATTGAAAATGAAGACCTTTAAATTGGACATCATGTTTTATCTCGAATCACAATTTTAATTAGCGGTTGGGATGCCGTCGCACTTGTTGAAAAAATATAAACAAGAAAATTAAAACATAATAGGGGCAAGTAGTTTCGGACAAGAATATTAAGTATGTCCTTCTTCAAGCCAGGATTGGAAATAATTTTAAAATCAAAATTCTTGTATAAACAGTGGTCAGCAATTATTTAATGCTTAAAAGTAATGCTTATTAATTTTTTTAATAGTCTTCTGATCATATGTATAAATAATGACTTTTTTTTATTTCTTTGGGTTATAGGGAAGCGATACAATTTTCCATATGGATTTCTCCAAAGATAGCACCTGCATTCAGAGTGATACAGAAGACTACGATCTACTTTATTGTAAGTGATTAAAACAACATTGAAAACTTAAAATACAATTTTTCAGTAATGAGATAAGTCATATATCATAACTATTTATTGCGTTTCCTAGGGGACATAGTAAATCTTGAACAAGAACGGATCCCTGCCACGATGCGCGATGTTAGCTGGGCTCGAATGACTTGTACTCTGGGTTACAGCATCCATGGTAAGACTTCTTTTGAAAATAATGGATTTCTTATTCATTTCTTGATGCTTAAAGAGTCAATCTATAAGTGGTCCAGAATTAAATCAATTGGTTGCTTAGCCATTTAAAAAAAAAAATTCACTTTTTATCTGTGATGACCCCTATAAATTAGTAATGAGAAATCCTTGTTACTTTATTTTTATTTACCTTCTTACAAATAAGGCAGTCATTTTTGTATGTCTTGGTGTATGCTTTTGCTTTAGCAGACAATTCCATTAAATGCAGTAACTCAGTTCTGAGAAGACAGAAAGCTGAAACAAAAACCATTATTTTCAGCCACTTCAAGCATATTTTGAAGAGATATTTCCCTATATCTCTTTCTTTTGACTGAAATTAAAGCCCAAACTTAATTACCAAATTATTAATCTTTCTTTAACGTGCGGAATGAACTATCTAAGAACACAATTGACACGCACAATTTACGCAAAGGATTCGCACCCCGAGCTGTCATCTTCACGCCCAGTCTCTTCACGATGACAGCTCGGGGTGCG
>JAFIDM010000002.1:74936608-74955951 GCA_023159025.1 Thereuonema tuberculata | reverse complement strand
CGCACCCCGAGCTGTCATCGTGAAGAGACTGGGCGTGAAGATGACAGCTCGGGGTGCGAATCCTTTGCGTAAATTGTGCGTGTCAATTGTGTTCTTAGATAGTTAATTACCAAATTTAAAAAAAGTAACAATTTTTGGATTTATTTCACTGAGAAGAAGCTATTTATCTATGCTGTAATTTTTTTAGGGGATAGCTATAAAAGGGCAAATAAATAACAATTTTTTATTTAGAGTGCTTTAAATTTACTAATTTTTCTATTTTTTTTACTAAATTTGAGCCTTACCTCAAACCTGACCTGATAAAATTTCAAATTCACAACATTAAAAGAATTTAATTTGTAAGGAGCAGAGGTAGGAAAAAAATATCCCACCTTAGAGCAGAGCTAAGACAAGCTAAAAACACTGAAAATTACCAAATATGCATTCAGTTTCTCTGTAAGTAAATATGATTTACATCAACTTAAATTAATATGTTTAAAATCAAAGTGTGAAATAGTGATTGACAAAGGTAAGAATGGGCTGTTCATACTGAAATTGCAGGAAAGATGTTTAGTTGAGGAATGTAGCGAATCAGCATAGATCTGAACAAACACAGACATACAAGCAATAGCTGACCAATAGTAATCCAGCCAATCTCACTGGAACTGAATGGTTCTATCTCTGGTACAGTGCTGTAGGGTGGGTTTTTTAATGGAAGTTGAGTAGTGTTCTACAAAAAAAAAAACACAAAAAGTCTGTCATAAAAGCACCTATGGACCTTTATCTAATAAAATAGATTAATAATTTAAAAGCTTAATGTGTGAGAACTGTAAAACTAAGAATTTAACAATTTAAAATGTACACAGACTCATGTCTCCTCATGTCATTTTAACTGTGTTTTAAAAGTGTTAAATAAAGTAGATAAATGACTATGATAAAAAAAGTCGCAAGCTGTTTCAATTAAGGGCATGTGCTTGTTTTTACAGTCTGTAAGTGCCATGAGAAGAAATAAATATCATCATCTTTTTATCCAATCTTGCACTGACCACTGTAAAAGTCATCATTTGAACATTTAGTTATATTAAAGATTTTTTCAGAATTGTTAACTTTGTACTAAGAAAATTCCCGAGTTAGTCTAATTCCTATTCAAAAATCTTTGCTTAAATGAAACTGGGGATAAGAGTGTATGTCCCTCCTGATGGCACTACGTAAAATGAAATTCTGCATTTAACGTTTTACAATTACAACAAGTATTCAAGGCATGGAAGCTTAGTAATGACAAAAGATAGTGTGTTTTAAAATAAAAAATAGATAACAAATCTGAAATTCTAAGAATAAACATAGAAACATGCTTTGATAAAATAATTCCTAACACTGAAGAAAATGAGCTGCAGTATTTAAGAAAAGATTATGAAGACTTAACTGAAAAGCTGAAACAGAAGTGTGTTACTGCTACCAAAGGCAAATTTAAAATCCTCAGTTTATTCCCTAGTTCTTGATCAAGGAAAAAAAATAACTTCTGAATGTTTCTGATTATTTGGTTAAACACCTAGTTAGAGACCAGGGCATCTTACTAGAAATGGCTAAAAGAAAAAGAGCAGCAGTCACTGGTGGTATTGTATAATAAGTCAGTGAAATTTACAATGATAATGATTATAGCAGATTGTGTTCCAGAAAGAACGATTGCAAATTCCAGTTACAGTAGACTTCATCAAAGTTCAGAAACAAAGCAAATTAACCAACTTAAATAAACTCTTTGGTTGCTTTCAAAAAGGCTCCTTCACAGTGTAAAATCGGTAGATCTAAGTTCTGCAAAAAAAGACCAAAACGTTGTAATCCTAGTACCAGTGCTCTTACATATTTTCTGACCAAAACGTTGTAATCCTAGTACCAGTGCTCTTACATATTTTCTCTAAGTTCACACCATCTAAATGTGAAGCTGATGATTAGGTTAATCTTACTTCACACTCTTCGATTTTAAAAATATTAATTCAGTTTGATATAACTCACATTTACTTAGAGAGGAATTAAATGCAGTTGGTAATTTTCAGAGTTTCTAGCTTTGCAAAGCTCTGCTCTCCTTGGAATACCAGACTCCAAATTTTATCGACATTATCAGTACTCTTTTTATGTTGTGAATTTGGAATTTTATCGAGTCAAGTTTGAGGTAAGCTCAAATTTAGTGAAAAACAAACAACAAAAAATAACTGACAAGTGCAAGAACTAAACATTCCTGTGCATCTAATAGAGATGATAAGATCTCTATATACTAATCAAAAAGCTACTGTTAGAACACAATATGGAGACACTGTGTGGTTTGATATTGATAGAGGTGTGCGACAGGGTTGCATTTTATCCCCGTTCCTCTTTAATCTGTACTCTGAAATGGTAATGAGGAAAGCAGACTTGGAAGAATCAGAGATTGGTGTGAGGATTGGTGGTAGAGTAATCAACAACCTTAGATACGCAGATGATACAACTTTGTTATCAGAAACTGAGGAAGGGTTGAGACAACTTGTAGGAAAAATCAAGAGAGAAAGTGAAAAGATGGGTCTCCTTCTTAATATCAAAAAGACAAAGATCATGACGACTGCTGAAACAAAGGATAATAAAATAACCATCGATGGAAAACAATTTGAATGCGTGAAGGATTTTTGTTTCCTTGGATCCAAGATTGACCAGAGTCAAGGCTGCTGTCCTGAAATTAAGCGTCGAATCGCACTGGGCCACAGAGCAATGTTGAGCGTGAACACAGTGTGGAAAAGTAAGGACATCGGTCTTTCGACTAAACGCAGACTAGTCAATGCCATAGTGTTTCCTATTGCATTGTATGGATGCGAAAGTTGGACAATGAAGAAAGCTGATTGGAGGAGAATAGATGTGTTCGAACTGTGGTGTTGGAGACGCCTATTACGAATTCCACGGACAGAAAAGGTTACGAACAGGGAGGTTTTGAAACGCATGAAACCTGAAATTTCACTTGGCGGGAAGATTACAAGAATGCAGCTCAAATATTTTGGACATGTGTTACGATCAGATTCACTTGAGAATACAATAATGCTGGGAATGATAAGTGGGAAAAGAAGGTGTGGCCGACCGAGGATCACATGGATAGACACGATTAAAGCAATCACAGGCCTAAGTTTAGAGCAGTTAAGAAGGAAGGCACAAGATCGGAAAGAGTGGCGAGAGATGACCCATAGAATCGCCAAGAGTCGGATACGGCTAAATGGTTAAAAACAACAAACAACAACAAAAATAAAATAGTAAACCAGCTAGAGAACTCAAACTATTTGCCAAAATTTTAGGTCTATAGCTATCCCGTAAAAAAAATTACAGCCCAGATAAATAGTCTTTTCCCATTGAATCAAAAATCCAAAAACTACATTTTTTTTTAATTCCATAATTAACTTGGGCTTAAATTTCAGTCTTGATAGGGAAATTTGGATAATGAAAATGTGCTTGAAAGTATTCTGAAAATAAAGGTTTTTGTTTGAGCTTGGATGTCTTCTCTGAGCTGAGATACCACATTTAATGGAAATGTCGCCAAAGCAAATACAAAAAGCATATACATACAAAAATGGCTGCCTTATTTGTAACAAGGTAAATAAAAATAAAATAATAGTGATTTTTGATTACTAACTTATAGGGGTCATCAGACAAATATGATTTTTTTTTTTAAATCATCAAGCGACTAGTACTACATCATTTCATATGGATTGGCCTTTTATTATTATTTACTCCCATTTAATACAACATAAAAATTCTGTTAATGTTGAAAGGATTTAAAATGAAATTTGCTGATACCTTTGTTACCTACTATTTTAGGGATATGGAACAATATTAATCAGAAAATCCAGGGTCTTATTACATCTTGTCATGTATCATCTTCTGATAAGTTATTAGCAGCAGCAGATGATGAAGGCTATATCCGACTGTTTCGATACCCTTGTATTAGTCCTAAGGTAAGCCTATCCTTAAAATATCCTTAATTTACTAAATTAATAAAAGCTTCCATAATTGCTTTATACTTACAAAAGTTTGGAGACAATGTAATTTTTAATCTTGTGTTAAAGTTATTGATGTTTCCATAGATTTCTAATTTACTAATTTAAATAATTAAAGTCTTTTATATGTGTATTTTTCAGGCCGATTATCAGGAGATTAAAGCATATTCAGGACCAGTTTCTGCTGTGCAGTTTCTTTACGATGACAGTTTCCTCATTTCAGCTGGTGGATCTGATGCAGCCGTTATGCAGTGGATGGTGGTGAATGACAGGTGATTTAATATGTGATTTACTGATAAATGACAGGCATAATAAAGCAAGAAATCACAGAAAACAAGAACTGGAAGAAGATCTAGAAATAAGACAAGAATAATCACAATTATTAAAAAAAAAGTAACATCAATTAGACAATTTTCCAACAGCATTTAAACAACTTTCATCAGTAAATGTAATATTTGAACTAAGGAAAGTAAAAATGCAATTAAGGCTGATATTAAATCATGCTGACAATCTGCCCTTGGCATATAGTCACAATAGTCAATTTTTAACATGTTCATAAACTGCCATCTTTTTATGTTTTTTTCTTTACAATTAATTTTAATCAATAAGATTTTATAACACAAGTTATCTGAAAAAAAAATGCCTGTCATAAATATCTCATTAAAAATTATAGGTAATATTTGTTTCCTTTATTCTGATTTATTTTTCTGTTAATTTCTCCAGTAATAGGCTTTATAATAAAAATAATTTCATGAAAATAGAAAACGCCATGTTTCTTCAGACCAACTGTACATATAATAAGCACAAACACTTTTACTTAATTATAATAAATATTTTTAAAAACAAATTCACTGAAATCTAAATAGGAGTGAATATTCATTCCAATGTAAATAATAATATATAAACTATTTCTTTATAATTTTAGAATTTAATATAGCTTTAGATAAAGAAATAAACATTAGTTCTATTTAATACAATTTCAAATAGTTAAAATGTTAGTAATATATATATATATAATCAAAAGATCATTAATTTTGTAATTTACTATTTTGATAATTTCATGCTAGGTGCTATGTGTATGTTTAGGGAATCTTTTAGCATCTCCTCATTGTCCATGTCAATGTAATGGTAGTTGTCATCTAAGAAAAGATCTGCTATTATATCATTTAACATTAATTCTGCACTTAAGTAAACAATCAAGTAGGAAATGTAATGCTTTTCAACTTCTACATTCTGCAGTTTTACTTAAAGACTTAAATGAAAATTTAAAAAATACAAAACAGCACCAACAATTTGAATACATATTATTTTGGAAAGAAATATAGAATGTATTTAATACTTTTCAAAATGATAAACAACTAAAGACTGAACAACAACAAAAATAAAAAATATTGCATACATTTCAAAAATAACAAAAAAACATATCTTTGATTAATATTCACTCCACACGATTAAAGTTGAATTTTATAACTCACTGAATACTTAATGTGTAATAAACACTAACTGTGCAGAATATGTTGATTTTATTCATTGTTCCTTAAAAACAATTCATGAATGACATCTTTTTTTTTATCCCCTCTCACATTTGTTACTTTCATGAAAATGTTACATCAGAAATTCACTTTGTACTATTTTGATTTTAGATTAAATTTATTTCGATTTATAATACTGTAGTAAAACTGCTAAATATTTTACTCAGCCACTTTTAACATTACAAGATCTCTTCAAAGTCCTTTTCACAATTTCTTTTTAATAAGATTGATAAGTGTTTTTATTATTTTTTTGTTTTATTACAAAACAAAATTGTATTTATTGGAGAAGTTGGAAGGCATTGCTGTAAACCTTTGAAATCCTCTGTAATCACCATTGATTGGAGATGGATTCAACTGAGCTTCAAAATCTATTCATGTAAACAAATTGTAAACCATTTATCATGTTCAATGTATTGTTCTTCCGAATACAAAGCAATAAAAATATTTAATATAGTACCTCGGTTCCATTTTATTATAAATCGACACTAGTAAGGGATCCGCTTTTAACGATATATTCTGTATTATGTTAAATCCAAATCAACAGATCTCATTTTCTTGATGTGCTGCTTTGTAAAAATATTTTGGATAGAAAGATTGTAAAATAAATATTTACAATGAAATTAATAATGGAGGGTTTTACTAATTCCATCATACAAACTAAGTAAGCTGCTTTAAAGGATAAAATATAAAATAACATTTTAATTGGAATAATTTCATGCTGTTGTGACATGATGTGATATAGGAGCAACTTAAGTCCTCGAGTACTTTTGATTTAAGAGATTAATTTGAATAGAAATGCCTCAAAATTGAAGTGGGGTGAAATTAAGGTTTAAAATAAATCCCTCAAAAGTCCCTCTGATACAAACTTTTCACACATCAATGACCATTAAGAGCTTTAACGGACATAGATTGCAACTGGTCGATTATTCTAGAGAAATAGAAAAAACATCCTTGTTCTTCAGGTTGCAGTTTTTGCAGTTGGTAACCCCACTCATGTAAAATCTTTCTAGCTCATTTTTCTCACAGTGAAAGTTACAGGACTGCTTTTACTAGATTTTCGACCTTCAAAAGTTAAAGTGGTCATCACTTCTTAGAAACAAAATGTGTTTATCCTTCAAAATGAAATATTCCCAATTGAAACTGTCCTGAGTTGCAGGTAACTTCATTCTGCATCATCAATCAATCCATTGTCACTGGGAAAATGGATTCGGACTATTTTTCTCGAAAAATAATTAATAGAGAAAAACCCAGCTCTGCTACCAAAATCTGTCACGAAAAAATGGACAGTATGCTAATATTCCTTGATGAACAAAAGGGCAAATAAAAACAAAGCAGTTCTGCTACCAGTCTGTCACGAGGACAAATGATCACTGCACTCAAAGCACTAATAACAATTACGCTTATTCAGGTTGAAGTTTCAAAGGCCAAGGAGTTGTTTCACTCCCAGCAAACAATGTTTAAAAGGCAGGCGAGTCTTCGAGATGGACGGATGAGATGGCTCTGGGCCTACACAGCTCTGGTTACTTCTTCAGCGTCCAGCAGCTGCATCGAGGTTTGGGCTGAATCGCCGCCTCAATTATGGCTGCTAACCAGCAATCTCCCTGGCAGTCATGCTGTGGCTTTGGATCACCTGAAAACACACTGATCTCTCTTCTCCAAATTATAATTTGACATTGAGGATGAAAAGAGAAAAACAAGTTCACTAACTCCCTTCATCCTTGAAAACTATGCATAAAATGGTGAATGTCATAACACTAGAAAGTTTAGGAATAGTTTTTCCAAAATTAACCCATTGCGTTTGCCAAGGAGATAGGCCAAACACACAAGGTCGGTGTCATTTGTATCCATCATCTGACGTTTCTTCCTTACACTCATAGTAATTCTTACTCTTAATAATAGAAATTAAAAAATAAAATAAAATAAAAAAACAAATAAATGCGGAGACTACATTTTAACTGACAAAGACAGTTCAACGATTCCAACATCTATTCTGATTCTTAAAAATCCAAACATATAGTAATAAACAGATGAAAAAACCACGTGACTACAACAGACCAATAAAAGAAATCTTATATTATAAAAACGTTATTCTGTCTGTCTTTGTCATAAGACTAAGTTTTTCCAATTTTGTGACCAAACTGTAAGAGATAGATTGGTCATGCAAATGGATAAAATATAGATCTTTTTAAGACAAACAAAATGCTACAAAAATCTTTCGAAAACATTTTTTGGTTTCCAAGATGTCGCCTTTTAAAGGATCCAATTTTGACTTTTTCTCAATTTAAATGAAAAGTATAAAAGTTGGAAAAGAACATTATATTAAGAAAATGTTGGTATTTGAAAGTTCTATCCAATGATATATCAGTCATTCATAAACGTTTCTGCGTTTGCAAGATACATGCAAAAATATGTGGCGCAACCCGAGGTGTGAGGCGCCAAGCTGCAATACACCAGAGTTAAGCAGAGAAGGACACACCGGGCTGGGAAGTAGTGTACTCTCCGATCTCAAAATTAATTTGCTAAATAAATAAAGTTTTATTAATTAAAATAGTTTTAAGAAAGTTTAATAAAATAAAGTTTTTTTTTTTAATGCTATATATATATGCAAGGGTTATGGAGCGAAGCGACGGTACCCGTCTAGTATATATATAATGTTACATAAGATTACTGAAGGAACAATACAAAGTAGCACAAAAAGAAATACGCACGGAACAAAAAAAAAAATAGAAGAGAAATTGAAAACAAACAATAAGAAAATAGCCGAAACAAGGAGACAGGAAAAGGAAGAAATTAAATAAACAAAAAGACAAAATAACCATAACACCATGTTTATGTCCAAGCTAGTATTTAAGAAATGACCAGTCTTATTTTCATTTAACTTCAGCTCATCAGCTGTTGCTAGTTTTAAGATCCTATGAACAATTTAAAGACACAGAATTACTGTTCTTACTAAATAAAGGACATCGAACTTAATTCCAGGTTGAAAATCCATCAGATGATTCAGCCTCAAGTCAAATTAGTAAGGAAAAGAATTACCAGACAAACCAAATCAAAATATTATAAATATCATTTTGTATCTGGTTTTTCATCAAAATTAATGTTAATGTTTGATCCTTAAAGATTACTAATATTTTTTTGGCTTAAATTTTTCAAAATTTTATTGTTTTACAATTAATGTTGTACAAACTTTGAAGCAAAACAATTTCACATTACTTCAAACAGAATGAACGATAACTTGCTGAAAAGAGAATGGAAAACTAATTTCTGCTTAATTTAAAATAGATAAAAAAAAAAATCCTTTCTTTCCAAAGATCTGCACCAGATCTATAAATACATTAAATATTGTAACTGACAACCAATATTTCCATGTAATCTGAATGCTTATTCTGACTGCTCACAAAGCTGTAGATAACAAAGAAAGAAAAAATAGTGGTTTTGGCTTTAGATTTTTATCAAATAAAATAAAAGCAATAATTTTCACACAATTCTTTAACGTATGCCACGGATACTGTCAAAGAGATATTTATGGAGAATGAAAAAAAAAAATGTTCTGTAAATAAATAAGTCAATATAATTTTGTGCTAAAGCATAAATTTATGGGCAGCCCATAATAATAATAAAAAAATAAAAATAATAATAAAAAGGAAATACATTAACATAAGGAAAAATATTAAAAAAAGTTAGGAAAATAAGAAAAACAAAAAAACAAAACAAAAAATCCATGTGGACATTCAGAAAAAAACACTAGATATATCGATTTGAATCGACAACCTCCAGCACATGAGTCCAAGAACTTACCCATCAAGCTAAGCTGACAACTGAAGTGAGATGGTTGTATTTCTAACATTTAAACTAATAATGGAAATTCAATGAAAACAATACCAAATTTCGAACATTGGGGGTTCGGGAGGAGTTGATACCTATTCCTATGTTGTTTGAGTCTCTGATCATGATGGTGAAGTCCGTTTGTCGATCCAACCTTCCGTTCAGGAGGGACAGACACGAACAGACAGGACAAACACAATAGCTACCGATTTTGGTCGCTATCACAATAGCTTGCTAAAAATTAGGTCAGGTAGCAGTACAACTTGTTAGAATTTAGCTCTAAATTATTTACAAAAAATTAAACACTAACAAGTTACATCGTTTCTACTGGCACATACTGTTACAGTTTGAAAACCTTTATGAAAAGTCACAAGATTACTAGAAACTAGTATTGCAAGTAAACCTCCTTAAAAGTATTGCAAGATTTGTAAATCTGTGACTTTTTTGTTGAAAGCAAGTGATATATGTCAACATATTTCATGTACAAATAATGAATAAAATGATTGTTTCAATCAAATTGAAGCTGATATATATATAATTTTATTTTGTAGTAGTTATGTCATGAATATAACTTTGGATTTGAATTACTGTCTTTCTAGGAACACAATATTCCATAATAGTAAATTTGAGAAAAAATAAAAAATACAATATAGAATCAAACACCACAGTGAATCTTCCTCTATCAGTGCAATATACGAGAGGCATTCAGAAAGTAATGCCTCCAAGCCCACTATTTAGCCAATAGTACTGCAAACAATCTGAATTTTTTATCATTAATGCACTGATGTTTAAGCTATCGAATGTCACTTGTTGCACCTTCCTATCTCTTCTCGTTCCACAGTAATGGAGCGATCCAAGACATCCAGTGATGACGTCCGGTTGAAACAATGCGGTTTCAATGAAACGGGCTGTCATTGAATTGCTGACTGTGGAAGGTTGTGCGCCCAGCAACATTCATTGCCGTATGACTGCAGTTTAGTTCGGATCTTGTGCCCTGCGCCTTTTGGCTCTTCCCCAAACTTACGGATCACCTTAAGGGTCAACGCTACAGCTGTGACGCGGAGGTGGAAGCAGCAGTTCGGCAGTGGTGTCGCCAACAGCCATCACAATTCTTCGCCGACTGCATGCAAAACCGTATTTCGCGTTGGCGCAAGTATGTTGCCCGTAATGGGGACTATGTTGAAAAATGATGCCACCATTTGTAGCTGACATTGCAAGCTTTCCACTGTTACCTGTATCGGTGTTATCTGTCAAACACAAATGAAGGTATCACCTTGGAGGCATTACTTTCTGAATCACCATCGTATAAATATTCAAATTGTGTTCCTCTGCCTTTAATTATCAAGCACTGAATTAATCTCCACAGATATTTCATAGTTCCAACCTTGTCTCGTTCAGCTCCTCTACAATCCATGGGCTTTTATACATTTGATCTTTTTTTTTTTACTTCCATCCAAAGATTTTCAATAGGATTCAGGTCTTCAATAGGTTTGCTGGCCTTGGAAAGACTGCTTGTAAATACTGAAAATTTCTTCTTCAAAAAATAGGAATGTATTATTAAATGTATGCAGACAAGTGCTTCTGTGGAAATGCATCTTTTGGTGAAGGTTTTTGATGGCATCTATGTATTGTTCACTTATCATAGTTTATTTTAACACAATTTTAACACTTCATATACGTTTGTATGACAACCAGCCACATACCACCTTCAAAAGAGGGCGTTTTTAGTTAAATCTCTGTGCTAACTAAAATGGCTTCACTTTCTTTTCAATGAAGGAAAAGAGAAACTCAATTCATCACTGAATTTAACAATCCTCCAGCAACTGACTACCCAGTTCTTGTGGAACCTCCCCGTTCCAAAAGTAACTTACTTTGGTTAAAAAACAGCTTTTTCGCTGATCATATTAACAAGTGTGTACAAAAAGCTCTTGCACTTGTCTTTACTCTCTCAGTAGATACACAGGTAACTTAAATCTTTTTTTTTTTTTTTATAATCTTAACAAAACATTATGATTTGTTGACAAAGATATCTTAGGTCATTCATTCCTTGGCAATTTTTTTCTTTTCATTTTCTTCATCTTTGGATCTAGAAATGGCTGCCTCAGAACATTCACAACTTGTGGCTATCTTCACATTTTTTATGTCAGCATTAAAACAATGCCTTTCTACTTTCGTGGTGTGGTTTCACTCTATGATAATTAAACACATTAAAATATGAATGTCAAATGTAATTGCTCAATTTGAACACTATTTTTTAGCAATTTCAGTCAGTAAAAATCCACATTTCTGTTGCTTTAGAAAATATGACGCAGTACCTAGAAATGATCACATCAAATATGACGCAGTACCTAGAAATGATCACATCATCCATTAAGAGTATGTAAACATTTAAAAGGCACAAATTTAAGTTTTGTAAGATTTTTCATATGAAATTATTGAAAAAATAATCTTGTAATACTTATGGTCAGGAATGTCTATTATTATGTATTAATAAATATATTCCATTCTGTTCTTAACATTATTGTCATTTCAGAAAATAACCATTGATCTTTCAAAATGTTAAAGATTCCACACTCAGTGAAATATTTCCCTTTCTTTAATTATTACTTAAAAAAAAAAAAAAATGTTTAATATTAGTAAGTAAATAACTGTATATTTTGTCACATTATCATTTATGAGCAAGATGCCTCAAAAAATACAAAAGAAAGATACGTCTACAAACAGGATTAAACAGGTCCTTGCAAAACCCTTATTTCTATATTAACTAATCTAAACAAAGGAACATCTAAGAGGAACTGTAGAAACAATTCAATGCTAAAGAACAATTTACAGAGGAAATGACTGCAGTAGAAAGAACATGCATTTAGAACTTCTAAGTGCAACCTGAAAATTTAATATAGAACAACACTTCTTAGAATCCAAATCTAGAATTTTTATTACTATCGATTATTATTAGTGAAATTCCAAAAAAAAAGCGATGTTATTACGTTCATCAGCTGATGAATATGATTCATTCATTAAATTCATGACTGCATTATAGCTACAAATAATTATGAAAAAACTGGACTGTATCAAAGGGTCTGTCACAGAACATCAGAAACTAATAAAATTGTTAAAATTAAGTTTTTCAACTTCGGAAATACAGAAAACTCAATGTGTGTAATCTCACAACAAACATCTTACCTCAAGTAATGGCACTTCATTACAATCCTCTTCTCAAGATGATGAAGTAATACAAGAGTATGAATATATATTTAGAACTGTTCTCAAAATAATACTAGACATTACTTTAATCTTCCCATTGACAATGATAAACAATACCTGCTAACTGTGATCCTCCACAATTTAAAGCATTCTTTGTTTATGTAAATACTTCTGAAGGATCAAATCATCAATACAGCAGATGGGGGGGGAAATGAAGTATAGAAACCTTACAAAATAACAAGAAAATTTATATTATATAAAATAATCCTTGTGATGACAAAAGCTTTAAACAAAACAAATAATCTTGAATTTTAATGGTTTACAGTTAAATTCTTGCATTTTACTTCAACTACAGTAAAACCCCATTATTACGCTCCCGCTTATAGCACTATCCCGTTCTTTACGCTCCTTTCATACGGTCCCTGGAAATTTCTATGTAACTCTGTATACTTTTACCCTCTTATAACGCTTCAAATCCCGCTTGTAGCGCTTTTTTTTATATCGGAAATTTTATATCAAAAAGAAATGTAACACTGTAAAGATTCCTTTCTTTCCCTGATAGGAGGGAATCTTTGAACTCTTTGAAGTGCGGGTCTGTGATACAGTAAGTTAGTGCAAAATGTCGAAGCGGAAATCCCTTTCTATAAGTGAAAAATTGAAAATTCTCCGTAAGTACGACGAGAATTCTACACTAAGTCAGAAGGATTTCGCAGAATCTCTAGGAAATCCCTCATCCAGTCTGAGAACAATAATAAAAAATAAGAATGGAATTACCAATGCAGCGAAGGGTGGTTGCAAACGTAAAAAAGTGTGGAAAATATTAAGATGTCTTTGTCAGACATTGACGAAGAAGCCTGCAAAGGCTTTGAAACTAGTTCGTCTTTTACATTTTTAATGTTTTTTGCGTGTGTTTTTTAGTATTTTTATTAGTTCGGAGAATAATTTTAGATCAGAGGATGATTCTTGCTTTGTAAATTCTTGTCTTCAAAAGAAAAATACGACCATATTTTTTTCAGTGAAAGCCGCCATTTTTAAAAATATCTGTACATTGAGAAAAGTGATCTGGAAATTTTAAATGTTATTAACCAATCACAAGCCATTTTTAGAAACATGACAAATGTCTCATCAATAAACTACTGTCTAATTGTGCTTGATGCACACTAATATTTATTTCAAGACCTGTAGATCTTCGATCAAAATTTGTGGTTCATTAATGCCCGCGTCACACCAGCCTATTTTTCATCATTGTTTTCAATCATTGGCCCTAGAATTGAGGTCTATGATCGTATGATTTGCCTTACTTGACCATGATTCAATCATTGAAAAAATTAAGAACGGTTCTAAACGGAACGTTGTTTTCAGTGATGCTCATTAGTGAGCTCCAATAAGAACCGACCCGAAGAAGCCGATCAGCGCCATTTTCGCACCGTATCAGTTGAATCCGAAGGCTATTAGGAATTAAATATCACAGCGAGGAGATTATTTTTCGAAAATAAACAATATTTTTACTGAAATAAATTAATTCTATGCGTCAAAATATGCAGATGTCAACTTTTTAAAGAGAGATTTCACTTCTTCTTGAGCTGCGTGAAAGGCCGCAGGGGCTTGTTGGATACCCGCTGTTTTCAACCCAAATTCAGTTCGCTTTCGCTTAAATAGTAGAGATGCTTGAATACAATTTACAATTTGTTTCGAACAGATTGACAGCTTACTAAAAGTAATTTCAAATTCTATCTAAATTGCGTTGCCGAAACACGATTTTAGCCTCTAAAAAAAGATTAAACGGCGTCTTTTCGTAACTGGGAAAAACCGCCAAAATCTTTTCAGCTCAACTCTGATTGGCTAGCGCTCTGCCAATCATTTGCACTGTTTCACCATATTTCGACGAGATGGTGGAAAGCAAGGAAGGGGAAATTTCAGTGTAGCAAAACAATGTTGAAAAAAATAGGCTGGTGTGACGCAGGCATAACTGACAACCACTTTGATAGAGGATTGGTGCACACTGACCTAAGACTGTAACTTAACTATTTTTCAGCAGTTTTATACTGAGCAGATATAAAGATATAAGTTAATGTAGCCTTTTGTAAAAAGTGACCTCGGAATCCCTCAACCAACTTCACAGTCCCAATAATTTACATAAAATTTCCTCAACAACATCATCATCCATATACTAGAAGCATCTCATTGCAAGCTGGTATCATATTTCCTCTCATTCTATTTTGAAGAATTCTGAAGAGGTGTGAAGGAGAGAATTGATACTAATTGCAGCAAGTCTTTTAAAAACTGATCTCTCAATACCATTTGTATGATTCTGATGAAGAAATGGTTGCAGAATAGGTACCATGTTCATTAGCATATTTTCTTATAACATGGACTTAAGTTTCGTTGAATTTATCACCACACATAATTAAATTATATCTTCAAATAAGTAGATATCCTGCTTTTCGACTAATACTTCCTTTTTAAAGGAAAAGCTAAACCAAATTTAAAAATCATTTGGGCTTTTATTTTAAAAACAACCTATTTTTCTTTGAATCAATCATAAAAAAAAAGAAAAGGGTAATATAATTTACAATATCACTCAAAAATTACTTAATAAAATTAATATTTATTGCAATTAATACATTTTCAAGTTACTTAAACTTGCACATATATTGATCTTTTTTTTTTTCTTCTCTAAAAAATTATGCAACGGCCTTACATAAATTTTTTAACAAGTTAATAAAAGTTAAATAGTTTAACAAATAAAATTGGCCACAAATGAATGTTGTGAATTTAACAAAACTGAACTCAGAAAGGTAATCAAAACAAAATAGAAAAACTAACATCAATTGAAAAGGAGAAAAAAATTATATGAGAACAACAGCAAAGAAAGTTTTAAATATATCTTTTGAGGGAAAAAATATATGAAAGAATGAAAATGAAAGCAATTGGTATCTATGCTAAGTACTATGATGTACTTACTTACACAATGTACAATGCATCACAGTAGGCACAATATGATCATCTTTATGATTTCTGCCAATGAAGAATAATGTACATGGTATTTCATAAAAATAAATATTGCTAAATAATAATTGCATTTTCTAGTATGTACAACACAATCAAATCTTTACAAATACACAAGATGTTTTACGTTTAAAAAAAAAAACAAAAAACAAACAAAAAACCTAACTGATGTATTTTGGATGACTCTTTTAATTTGTACATGTGTGCTGTATCGTATCCATTCCATCTTCTTTTTATTAATTTTATGGTGTGCTTTTTTTCTCCCACATTGTCTTTAATCAACAATTGTTGCAAAATCACAATGGAAGAAACAAAAGTTTTCTGGAAATTTCAATTTGTTGGAACAGTTTCAAAAATGACACAGTTTACCTCACATTTATGGAGAAACAACCAGAAAGGTTATTTTGGTGACGAGTTGTCTTTTTCTGTCGGGGACTGTTCTTTAGTTACAGTTGCACTACTTTTGGCAGAAACATTCGGATCTCTGAGAGGTGTTGAACAACCCTTGGTAAAAAGTTGCATTGTCCTCCGAAAACCTACAATACACAACAAATTCTGAATAAATTTACAAAAATAAACAAATACCTAAATAAAAAAGTACAAAAAATAACCTTTCTCACCAAAATATCAAGAACATTATAAACACTTACTGATAGAAAATGACTGTCCAGTATCAATTATCAGAATTATTATGACTTTGTAACAGATAGAGTAAGTTGTGTACATTCCAAAGAAAATCATTTACGTTTTAAGTTTAATATATAAACACAAATAAAAAGTAATTTAAAGTTATAACTTAAATATTAATTTCAATTTTACTTAGCTGTTAAATAGAAAAAGAAATCTTAATTATCCTGTTATAAATGATGAATTTTAAATTTAAAATCGGTGAAAATCTTTCTAAGTTATTATCCTGTAAAATAATTGTTAATAATGTAGTTCCTTTTAAAAAATAATTGAAGTACTTGATAAAAATCATGTAACAAACTGCTTTTTTACCAGGTCAAATAACAAATGAAAACAAAAAGAGACAATGTAGCTCACAAAGATAGACCGACTAATATTCCTTGTTAGGAACGAGATTGAACAGAAAATTTTTGTTTTAGAAATGTTTTTATCACAGTTGTTAAAGAAATAACATCCACTAACTCAGAGCAGAGGTTCTTCAACAATCAAAAATAGACTATAGCAAATACAGTTACCACTTATCCCATAGAATGTGGATACTCTGATAAATCAATTGTCTTCAGTTGATTTCAGTTCATCTGATCAATCAATCATTTCCTTTTGCTCTTATCCAGAGCATAGGGCTTCAACGAAGTTCCGCCAGTGCACTCTATTTCGAGCGAGGACCTTCAACTCTGCAAACGTCTTTCCTTCCATCTTGGCCTCTTTCTCCACTGTCCTTCTCCATGATATCTTTGGTCTTCCACGTTTCCTTTTTCCCTGTGGATTCCAGAACAAAACTTGTCTCTCAACAGCATCCTGGCTTTTTCGAGGGTATGACCAATCCACCTCCATTTCCTTCTCTTAATTTGAATGGCGATGAGCTCCTCTTTTGTTTGGTTCCAAAGATCTTCATTTGATATCACATCTGGCCAGAAGATTCGGAGAATTTTTCTGAGACATCTATTAATAAAGACTTGCAAGCAACTGGTAATTTTGGAGGTGACCTTCCAAGTCTCGCAACCGTACAATAGCACTGCTTTCACATTGGTTCTGAATATTCGAAGTTTAGTCATTGTGGATATCTCTCTTGCCCTCCAGAGTGGATACAGTTGAATGAAGGCCCCGTTTGCCTTTCGTATTCTTGCTCTGACATCTGCATCTGCTCCTCCATCATGGGTAACAATGCTCCCAAGATACGTGAAATCTTCAACCTTTTCAATATCTTCGTTGTTCACTCTCAGTGTTCCTTCATCTGTTGTATTTATCTCCATAATCTTAGTCTTGGAGGCATTTACTTTCAGACCCACCATCTTAGCTTCGTTCTCAAGGTCTTGGAGTTTCTTTTTCATATCAAGATGGTTCTGTGAAAGGAGGCAGATATCATCTGCATAATCTAGGTCCTCCAATCGTTCGGTCAATCTCCACTGTATGCCTCTCTCCTTTCCACCCGTGACTTTCTTCATCACCTCATCCAGGAAGTTCATCTGATAGGTACTGATAAGTTAACAGGAATCTTACTAGCCAATTGTGGTACAGAAACTATGTTATGAGGTGCATATCCTGAGTTGAAAGGAAAGTTCTCTAACATTCGTGTAACTGAAAAATAAAAATCTTAAATGTGCAAAGTTTAATAAGTTTGTGATACATTCTGGATTATTGCACAGTGCTGATATATATACATTAGTACATGCATACAACCATATATTTAGATTTGTGTGTATTTTATGTATTCTATGGAAAGAGGTGAAAGAACAGGTTACAATTACAAAGTTTTGCCATAGTGAAAGTAAAACAACTGAAACAATGTAATGCAAAACAGTCAAAAAACACAAATTTTTAACATAAAATTTGTGATGTTTCACATAACCTAATAAAATGCTTCCTGTTGACGATCATTTAATAGATAAAGTTCCTATATCTATATGCATATGTCGAATATACAAGCTTTTAAAACATAGTAAATAATTACCATTGAAATTTAAATGTAGACAAAAATCAAAATTTCATTAATGAAATCAATTATTTTAAACTTTTTTGACAAGAACGGAGTAAGAATGCTGTTTTAAATTAGTTCACCCTAGAAACAAAAGAAAAGAACAAAAATATTTAAATGATATTAGAATATTACCTTTGGAGGGATTAAAAGGAGTGTCAATAACTTCACAAGTACTAAAGCCCACCTCCCTCGACAGTAAATACTCAGTGAACTGCTCCGGTCGAAACTCAATTTGTTGATAGTTTTGGTAGATCTTCTCCTGCAATTAAAAAAACAAAAAAGTCATAGAGTTTAAAATAAATGCTTTGCTTTAAATACAAGGGAACCTCTTTTATATTATTAGAATAAATAAAAAATTAAGATATGGAAAAAAAATATCCATTAATAATAGACATTACTTAAGCTTATTACAAAATAATATGATAAGTCTTCCTAAGGGTTCTTTCTTTCTTTGTGAAGAATTTTGTATTTGAACAAAAGATTCAGGGATGGAACTTTTGTTTCTCAATTTCTGAATAAGAATTAGGGTAAAAGGTGAAAGAAATTGTAAATCAACATTTAAACAAGACATTTCATCCTAACCCGTTTCTATAATAAGTGATGCTTACAAAAATCATTTCAATTCTTAGAGTAGAAAATCCTCTTAATATTTTAAAGAAACTTTTGATGCATCTGCCAATAGACAAATGATTGAAATAAACAAATGCTTTATGTGCAACTAGAAAAGGAACTAAAAAAATAGGATAGAGATTATTACCACCGAGGAACTCTGCCTTCAATTTAGCTAAATACAAATAAATAAAATGAGAATGTTAAAGAGAACTAAAACTGAAGTAACATTCAATGAAGTTATTATATATGAATTGTTAAGATTGTAGGATTTTTAAGTTTTTGTTTCTTTAAACAATGAAATAAAACCTAAGAAACACTTAAAATAAAAATTTTTGGCAAAACAATTCTTAACTGTTCTGATGGTGCTTTATTTTCAATTTATTAATGCTAGCATTTGCCAAATTTATCAAAACATCTTTCTAAACTGGTCTTTCCAATTTTGGAAATCCACAGAACTTTCCAGATTTGCTACAACAAAAAATTCCATACAAGGATCTACTAATTCTACTT
>JAFIDM010000002.1:74921530-74935172 GCA_023159025.1 Thereuonema tuberculata | reverse complement strand
AACACATTATCTATTTTCAAAAATAAAATAAAATAAAAATGTAAATCCACTTTTAGCTCAGTTGCAGGAATCAAATTAATGGATTACTTAAACGAGAATTAAAATTCATTATTTCAGACAAATTAATAGAAATCCGTTGCCGAGATTCCAATGCTGCCTTCTTTGTTCACCAAGGACTTATTTGATAAAGATTTTAAATATAAAAGTCAGATCGTTCGCAGATTTAAGGAGGAGAAACTAAGTTAACACATACCTAGGTAGACTGTGATCGGATAGAAAAGTACAGTAAAAATTCTTTTGCAGGGATTCAGGAATATTGAATTTTGATAATCCCAAAACACTGCCAGCATTTCAATAGGTACTGTAATTTAATTTTACAACTTATGGTTGCAGAAGACACATGCATACAGTCGAATCAATGATGCAAGGATAGACGACAGATCCTTAGACTTGCAACAGTCACACAAGTATTGAAATGTTATTTGATAAAAGCATCAATCAGAGGTCCAGGCTGTAACTTTAACAGAAAATATTAACATAATGGCTAAACAATCATACTGAATTAGAAATATTGGTAGTGTGAAATAGTTGAACAAATTTATTCAGGCCATTGTAGGATAGTTTAGGATATCTCAGAGCCCAAATTTAGTAATTGTAACATAAATTAATTAATGCCTATGATCTGATCTAGTCTTAATATTAGTAGTTACAAAAAAAAAGCATGCATGAGCCTGGTAGTCAAGTGGTAACAGTGAAGGTTGGGCATTTTTTTTTTCTACACTGAATTTTCATGTAGACAATGTTCTAGGGTCCACCAAGCCCTCTCTAAAATGGATTTCTTTTACAGGACTTACAGAAAGGCAGGCATAAGGCTGACCTCAACTTAGTCCCATTGGTCACAGGAGTCTTAACTCTCAAGGACCTATCACATAGTGAGATACTTGAACTTAAAAAGTCCATTTACTGTAAATCTGAAGACATGTGATCTCAGTTAACCAATCATTATCATTTCCTTCTGTCATTGAGTTATTGCTTGGTCGTTTCTGGAATGTCTTTGTAGGTTACTCCCTGTGTTTACATCAAATTTGTCATCGCGCTACAATATTAAATTTTTATTATTTTTGTTTGTTTTTCAATATTAATAATTTTTGTTTTTATTTATTTATTTTTGATTTCATAAAAAGTTTGTTTTTAGGCATGTGAAATTGTATTTTTAATCATATTAGTTCTAGATTTTGTATGTCTACGTTTTTTTTTTTTTAAGTTTTATTATAATTTTGTTTATATTTATCAATAGATCAGCAAATGTGGCAGTCTTTTTAGCATCATTTAATGAAAGGGGCCTTTTTTTAAAAAATTAATAAAATAAATTTCACGAACAGTGGCACATTTAGTTGACAGATAGAAGTCGTCCATTTCTGTTATCGATGCCGGCTGCTCTCTTTTCATGCCCCGGCGTTTCAAACAATGGGCTAGGCTTAGTGGTAAGCTTCCTTAACAATATTGAACACTGAATGAGATGATACATCTGATGCTTCAGCCGTTTTACGATAAGAGATCCTTTCTGGTCAGACGATTTCAAATAACAAAAAAAACATTCCAAATGATTCCTCTCGATTGACAACGTAGTGTGTTCAGCAGCCACCAAGTTCAGAACCACGTTCAAAACGGAAGTATGTGGAGTAACTAATGCTCAATCGTTTACCATATAAGGAATTGTCATGTGTCTTCAGATTTACAGTGAATCGACTACAATTAAAAGCATGTCTTTTAAATTTTGGGGAAGGCCACGGGAAACCACCCCAGTATCTTTCCCTTGTAATTCTAGGGAGTCTGCTAGGGGTTCGCCGTCTTGGGAACACTAGCACTCCCTGGAGCACGGATGCTTCGGCAACGAAGCTCGCACTTCGGTGCGAACCGACCATACTTTTAAATTTAATAATTTTTTTTTTCCTATCTTTTTAAAAACAGAGCAGACTATTAAAAAAAAAAAGACCAAAGATTTGATACATTGGAAAAGTGATTGCATTTTCTTATTTATTAGTTCCTTGAACCAAGAATAAAAAACTTTAAAAAAATTATATAAAAAAAAAAACCCATCATCGTTAGATCCATTACTTGAGCCATGTTATCTAGGAAGCAATATCACTATATAACATTTATCATATAAAAGTATTTATATGATATAATCCAATGTATTTTACAGCAAGATGTAAAGTTCTTAAATGCTGTATCAACTAATGAAAAAAAAAAAGTTTTACTAGGGTTTATCTTGAAATGAAATTCCTAGTTTCAGTAGAATTGCAATTGCAGTAAGGAGGAGGAGGAAAAAAGGCAACAAATCTTCAGATCAATTAAATTGAAAGTGGAACATCTAAAGCTATTTTACTGCTACATCTACACAATAGATTTGTTGCAAAACCATTAAGTTTCTGCAAAAATCCAAGATACATGTTTCTATCTCACACCACTAAATATCCTGATTGAAGAGGTGACTGTTAGGTTGGTTTTGGTTTGAAAATTAAAAAAAAAAGCATTACTTAAAGAACTTTAATATCTGACTTTAATATATTCCATAACTTCTTAAACAGCATAACTTTCACAAAATAGTAAATAAATTAAAAACACTTAATTGTTATTTAAAATTCAATACTAGCAATTCATAATATTTTTTTTCAAACAACAGATTCATTGAAAAATAATATAATACTTAATATGTTTTGAAACAACAAACCAATGATTGAAAAATAAATATAAATTCTTGAAATATAATCTACTGAAACCTAAATTCCAGAATGATCATGACTACAATTGGATTCCCAAATCCCAATTCAAGTTTGGGTATTGTTTTACTAACTTTTATTTCGATATTTATGAAGTAATCATCTGACTCGGTGATTGTTAAATTACAGTAACTATGCAACAGATGCGATTGCTGCTCAATTTATATAGGATTCAATTAATGCTCGTAGTACTTCAAAAGTCAGATAGCAACAACTGGATGAAGTTCCTAATTCCCTGTCATTCTTTAAATCTTCTATCATTTATTATTTCATTATTTCAAAATCTTATCCATCATCTGTTTCTTCCTCACTCAAAATAAAAAACAAGTCTCCTTCACTGCCAGTAACATTTACTATAAAATGAAGGAATTTTAATGTCATGTGTAGTTGTTATATTAAAATTCAGTCAGACACAAATCCCCAAATTTTCTACCTGAAGACAAGACATCTCTGGAACTTTTATTCAAAAGGCCTGTTTTTGCAGCTAAATCATTGGTATAAAGTTAGCTTTAGATCTAGAAGACTAATTTTGTCAATTTTATTTGTCTTCAGTCCATCTCTTCTTTTTCCATTCAATATCTCAACGTCTGAATAACTAATTCTAACGATTGTGTGAAAATGTTTCAATTTTAAGATGATCTAATCGTTCATGCTTTTTAATGTGGTAATAAATTTTCAAATAGATTCAGTGAAAAAGCTAATTTTAAATTTATTACTTCAAAATTGATTGCCATTTTTCTTGCAAATAATATCAAACATTTCTTCTGTTACAATTTCAGCTCTTATATGTCCATGAATATCACTTAAGCATTTACCTAATTTTTTTCTTCAGTGAAATAGATATTTCTAGCTTTAATTACTAACTACTTCTAAACCCACTTTTAGCTCTACAAGCGTCATGGAAGAATATAACATTTTTTTCGATATTATTCTTCTAAGATTCTATTTTAAGTTTTAAATCGATACAGTCCCTATCTCAATGACAATTTCAAATTCAAGTTAATTTTTCCTCCTGCATGTTTTTATAGTACATTATGTTTATGTTTTGTTAACTATTGATGCCTATAAGTCTAACATATTTTGTGTAAAATTTGGTTCAGGCAAAAGCATGCTACTTTTCAAAATAAATCAAATAACAGAAGTAATTTACCGTAAGTTTCTTCTTCTTGCCATAGGAAGGCCATGCTTGAGCTTCCAGTATCAAACGGCCTCCAGGACGAAGCTGTGCAAAAATACGTTTGAACATTTGCTTCAGACCTTTATCTCCCCAGTTGATATGAACCCATTTAGTTAAACTCAAACATAGAATCACATCAAATTCTGGCCGCTGTGTCTCTAGTAAGTCATCACTCTCTAAAATATAATTACCCTGAAACAAAAAAGAATAAATGACCATTTAATTTTGAGTGCAAAGGTAACTCCTGGCTTTTTTTTTACTTATTAATTACAATGCTACCTATGAAATTTCAGCAGATAAGAAATTCTTAACTCGGATATTGATAATAAATGTTAAATTTCAAATAAATTTATCAATTACATAAAATTGTTAAACAAATATACAGGAAAACACAATAATATTTCCATAGGTTTAAAGATAACACAGAAGCAAACAATTAGACCCTAAACAGCGCTGATTTCAGTAGCAACACTAAATACTGGAACTGAGATGAATTGAAACATTTGCATGTCCTGTTTGAAACCACGTTAATGTGCTCTAAAAATAAAAGGAAGTGTTGGGTGTTTTATTGTAAAGTTAACTTAAAATTAGATTGAAATAACTTTTCAAAAAAGTGACTTCACTCTCTTCTATTTGCATTGGCTGCTGTAACAACTCCCAGGAATCAAAAGATTAGCTGCAGCAACAAATGATCAGAGGACGACTCTTATGGATGAAAACAAATGACTTTTTAATTTTTTAGTTAAAAATAAATTTTATATATAAACGTTAATATTAAAATATAAATTTGATCTTTTTATTTTAATCAATTACATTAAATAAAAATAGAATTTTAATTATTTACTTATTTTGAAAAATTCTTTTGTAACTTTCAATTCCATTCCCCCCTTCCCCTTTAATCAGAATTCATGTCTGTGACATTAGCAACTGTGTGCTTTGAGAAATTATAATTCTGTTTTATCCCCAACTATTCCCCTGGAGATATATAAATAAATGTTGGGACAAATAAAAAAAAAATGTGATTGAATAAAGTTCTGTCAACACACATAACTAAGAAAAAAAAAAAAAACACATTTAAAAAAATCCCAATCGATTTTGTTTGGACTTGCCAAACATCATCTGGTGAAGAATACAATACAAGATCCAGTCTTTATTGGCAATGACATGGCTCCAAACCAATGAACTTCCAGATGTAAATGAGGTGTAACCGTATCTGTAGAGTCAATCCTTTTGTTGCATTGCAGAATGGGTCCATAGAGTTGTCAGTTTGTTTGTTTTTTAAATTGGTGAATACTGAAATAAAGAATCCAGTGCTGACCTAATAAAAGATAGCTTCAATGTTGAATAAAAGCTTAATGTGTGCGAGGAATAAATAAAATTGTACCTTATAAGCATTCATCTTTTATAAATGGCATAACAACATATATATTAAATCAAAAAGTTGTTAGACTCTTTTTTTAATCTATGTAAACAGAATTATAAACTTTAGATATACTAAATTAACAAAACTTATAATAATTAAAACAGAAAATTAAAAGAAAATATTTAACCACAAATATTATCAAATTAAATTCTTTTTTGAGTAAAGAATATTTTAAAAAATGGAAACACACAAGACTAAATAAAACTTAAAAAAACTTTTTAAAATAAAAAAAAAAATAACTCTCACAAATATTAACCTTCATTATTTATTATTAGAAAGCTTATATATTATTGTAGATCCCTTGACTATGATGTAATAATTGGATATTTAAGTAAATAAAAATGAATCATCAGAAATAAGACAAATAAAAATGAAACGCACAAAACTAAAGAGTTCACTGATCTGTTTTTGGAAAATTCAGTGAACTCTTAGTTTTGTGCGTTTCATTTTTATTTGTCTTACTTATGTTGATGTACACACGTTAATTTTATGTATTAATCATCAGAAATAGGAATTCATTTTTTTAATGTGATTAATACAATTTTTGATGACTAAATATCAAAGACAACAAAATTCTAATATTAAAAGAAATTATAAAATGTTTACCAATCAAAAAAACATTTATAATTGAATTTATTTTATTGTTTAGATTAACATTAAGTCCAAATGCAGAACTGAAAATGCTAATAGTAAACAATTATTAAAAAAAAAAGTCATTAGGATTTCTTCAAAAGTAAATGAAGTTCAAGGAATACAATAAATAACATTTCTCAATTAACTATAGAAAAAGTCATTTCTGAAACTTCGTAGATTTTAAAACAAAAAAAGAAAAAAAATTAACAAATTATGATATACTTTCTTCTGCCCATGTTCAATTGAGTTGTTTTGTAGCTCTGTGGTTGAAGAAATAAAATATGCTGTGGCAAAGGGTGGCAGCAGGTAAATGGAAAGGGTGATTTACTCCCGTCGCTTTGTGACCAATATGACTAAATTGAGGTCGGATGATCAGCCCGCCTTTAACTCCTGGGAAGGAAACCTGATACCCATTCTACAGAGGGCTGGGTAGACCCTAGGATCCATTTTGGAGGAGAATGGTGTGTGGGAAAATTCCCAACCCCTGCCGAAGGTTGAACCAGCCATCTCCGACCTGCAGCCAAGGGCCTGCTATCAAATTATATACTCGCAGGAAATCTCTAAGAGATCAAAAAAAGTTTGACTATAAACAGGATAAAAGTAGACAAACTACACAAGCATTATTAACAAGGTTATCCCTTATTGATAAATTAAATAAACTGATTCCTGTGTCAAGCATTCCCTTAAGAGGAATTGTGTCTTATTTTTATAATCAAAGTTGGCAATTACTAATGGATTCATTACTCCAGGTACATCGGCAACATCTGTTCCTCAAAATCTAACTCCTGTACAGTTTTCATGAATGAACATAAAAAGAATGTGATTATTTATTATTGTAAATTCAAATATTAACTTAATTTGTTTATTCTGATGTATTGCAGATTAGAGAAGGGCTTAAAATTTATTTTTCTTTTTAACTAAAGAAATTGGTCTCTTTTCTAAATCTGCCTCTTATATTAATTGCAATAATAGTAATGTGAAGCCATCAAAGTCAGGGTAAAATGTAGAAAGAATTTATTACTTCTCAGACAATGAAGCAACATAGTTTTACTCCTGGTAAATTCAATCTTTTTATTGATTTTCAAAATAATCAAAACAATTCTTGATAATCATTTTCTCAGAAAATGTCAGTGGTATTAGCTCTAAACATAGATGAAATGAATCCATATTAAAAATTAATGCTGATTCTTTTCTGGATTACCAAAGGATTACTGGCTAATGCTGCTGCTAAACAATCAATTTCTCAGTGAGAATATATTTATATTTGCTCCAGATGATGTTCCCTCAAAAAGCCCAAGAAAACCTACACCGTCCTTTTGTTTCTTAAAATACTGGAAAACATTCCAAATGATATTCCTAGCTTAGCCATGCCTGTGCTTATAGCTATACTTGATCCTATATGTTCCTTCATGTGCACTTTCACATGTAATTGAGAGTAATATTAATTTCATTAACTTCCTTTTCTGGTAGGAACTACAGAAAACAAAAACTCATGAATAATTAAAATTGGAATATAAATTTCCTTGCCCAAATGGGATTTGAATTTTAATAAGATTAGTTTCATAGTCAAGTGAGAAAAAAAATCCTAAATGCCATCTAGTAAATAATGAAAATATCTTCTAACATTCTTTTAGTTTCAGTTAATGACCAAATCCAATAAAAAAGACTTTTCTAGAAAAGTTAAACAACATTTCTATTCTCATAGCAGAAAATTCATTAGTATACAGCAGTACTTCCTAAACTCTTAAGCTGTTCTCTCCTCCAACAGATCACAAAGGCTATTTTTCTCCTTTAATAGATCACAAACATCACACAGTTTGATTCTGAAGGAGTGAGACATGGTACTGTCCTTCCCCATCTAGCAGTGTGCTCACCATGCTCAGAATGAACAACACGAAAATTTATCCGAGAAACTAACAATGGAAGTTGTTAGATTTGCACTCACCTTGATGTAATTGATATATATATATATATATATATATATATATATATATATATATATATCAATTATATCTCCCGAAGAAGGTCCAAGGCACTGGGCCGAAATATTGAGAAAATCTCATCCCGGAAGTGGAAATATCCCTCAAAAAAAAAGATCTATACAGCACAAACATCACTTTATCTGAAACCTTTTGAGTCAGATGTGTTTTGAAATTTTTCGGGTTTTAGAAGTGTTAAGTAATCATTTAGAAAGTGAAATTATGGTATAAAAGTAACTATTAATATACCACTATAGAGTTGACATTATACCAAATATTGAACCATAGCAATATGAATCTGATTACAAAATGACAATTCTTTTTTACGTATTTTCTAAGTTGATGAATTTCTAAATTGATGAAAAAAAAAAAAACCCCACTGAAATTATTAAAAGCATATAATGCAACTGAAATTATTATGTAGTATTTTTAATCAGTACAGTTTATTGTGTGGGCTGAGTAGTCAAATGTTAGGATACTTGATTATGATCTTAGAGGAGCAGGGTTCAATTCCTGATCCTGGTACTGGTCTGAGATTCTTTTTCACAATGAATTCTCCTCCTGACAGGTCCTGAAGTCCACCCAGCCCTCTCTAAAATGGGTATTAGTTTATTTCCTGGTGGTTAGGTCAGATCTCAACTTAGTCCCATTGGTAGTGAAAAGCCTTATCTCCTGTGACCCCAAGGGCCAGCATATAGTGGGATATTTAACATAACACTTTATTCCAAAGATAATAATGAATAAAACTTATATGGAGTTAAATAGCAGCTATTTACATGTAGATCTTGATTTAACATATCTCAGAAATGCAAAAAAAAAAAAAAAGGTGAGTCAGCTTCCTTTAATTTATTATTTTTTTTTTAAATAAAATAAGAAATGTTTTGTTTATTGTTACACATTATAAAAAAAACAAGTTATCAGAGCTTTTAGGATTTCTGAATTTTTGATGTGGACCTATATAGTAACCATAGAAAGAAAAATTATCTCGCTGAGAAATAAATAGCAATTATATTAAAAAAAAAAAAAAAGTTTTAGGAGTCTAGATATACAAATTTAAATTTTAGTTTTTCGCTGATAATTTTCCTTTCATCTAGCTATATATAAAAACAAAAATGCACTTCAGGTAAATCTTCAAAGGTATTGGAGTACACTTGGCTTCTTTTGTATCTGCATTTCTTTGTTTTGCCAATACATGTTAAGCCTAACCATTCTTAGTAAACCCTGCTGCCATTGCATCTGAGTCAATGGAATCAAGAAGCTTCCTATACAAATAATGAGAAACAAATTCTGCGTCTTATTTTTATTAAATATGTAATTTCGTATATAAAGCTTGTACCTGCTCAGAAGAATAGAGAAACTTTGGCAGGGCAAAACTCCGAACAGCGGTCCCAAATTATGAAAACGTTATTAATGAAACATTGTGTCAAGTGTAACAACATTGTTATTGTTATTATTAACGAAACATTGTGTCAAATGTAATGACATCGTTATTGGTATTATTAATGAAACATTGTGTATTGTTGCTTAAAAATCACTTTAAATGTGCGGTGTTGGTTAGAAGTAGTAGCATGTCATGATGCAGCAACACTTGAGAATCATTACCAACCATGTTCTGCCTGGAACGATAACTATCACTAACGCTTGGAGAGGCTATGGAAACGTAGGCACCACGAACAACGGTGTTTTTCAGCACGAGGTAGTCATACACACCCGACAACTTCATCGATCCAGTTCATTCTGACATCAACACCCAGGCAACAGAAGGGATGTGGATGCACGCCAAAGGGAAGGTGAGATACTAAAGTGGAACAAGCCGGGCTTTATTTAGCACCTACCTGTCTGTGTTCCAGTGGCACTTTAGTCATAAGTCGCACGTATTCGGACAATACTTAAATATGTTGAGTGAAAACTATGTGATTTGATGTGTTAACATGATGTGAGAACTGTGGCTATGTGTTATCCTTCACAGTCATACTGTTATCTGTCATTAAAAAGGTTTTCATAATTTGGGATCGCTATTTATAAATAAGAACTAACCAAACTAGGAAGAAGTTCTTTTGTTACCATACCTGTACAAAAAATACATTATTTGGAAATCTTGGTGTCTGGTGAGTATCCAAAGACGCTGCTGTTGCTATGGGTCCATGGCATATTGTTAAGGAAATGGGAAACTCACTGCAACCTTGTATTACTTCATCAGTCAAATAATGCCTCACGTTTTTTCGGGCAGCTTTGATTAGCTTTCCATCAATGTCCAAACCAATAATTTTCTTAGGTTTAAAGTCTTTTGCAAGTGACAAAGTTAAAAATCCTACATTGCAACCTATGTCCAACACATCCTTTCCAACAAACCATTCTCTTTTGAAACATCTTAATCGTGGGTCCTCTAGTAAATTGGGATTACGATATCCATAATATCTATTGTAATTTCCATATTGAAACACTTCATCTTTTTTACGAAAATTAATGAATTTTGGATCATTTCCTTTCCTTTCCATCAATTTTCTGTAAGTTTTGGACTCTCTCTCTTGATCTTCTCTAGAAACACTTCTTGAATATGTATTCGACCTCTTCCTCTTTCCTGGTTGCCGAACCACAGGGGAAACAATTTTATCCTCGGGTCTTTTGGCGATTTTGGCTGGAGGTGGTCGGCTTGTATCCTCTTGCTTTGGAGTTGGAGATGCTGTTCTCTCGGCAACTTCAGCCTCTTGTTTGGTTGGCTCTTCTTTGCTGGAATCGAGATCTTCTGTGCTTTTATCTGTTACTTCTACTTCACCTGAAATGTGTTTCTTGCGCTTGCGATGCTTTCTCCTCTTGCTTTTAGGTGAGATCAGATTAAGCTCTAAGTCGGCATCATCCCCTGCATTTAAATTCAAAGGGTCGTTAATATTTGGTGGAATATAAACTTCTACTTGTTTTCTGTGTTGGGGAGTTGGCACTGGTGAGGAATAGGGGGTGGCTTCATTTAAGCTTCGATTAATTTCTTCGTCTGCTAAACTACCCAAATTCAACGGATCATTAATGTTTCCTCCAAGCAAGAATTTCGTAGGTGGAACGATTGTTCCTTTATTTCGTCTTTTAAAAGGAGGTTTCCCATCAGTACCAAAGCTGTGTCTCCTTTTACCATAGAATTTCGTCTGCTGGTGACTCACACTCTCTGATCGTTGCTTTTTGGCGCCAAACTGGATTTTATTTGCCCGTTTCGAAGGAGATATTGGATATTTTTTGGCATCAACTAAATTATCCATTCCTATTTCTAATTTGCCAGCAGTCTGTACTTGTAAATTGGACGCCATTATAGAGTTTTCCGGCATGTGTCCCAAATGAAAACCAGCACTGGTCCAAGAGCACGATTCCACAACCACGTGAGATTGTTTGCTTCCGGCGCCACTTCCGTTTGTCGCGAATTTGTAATTACGCCACCTATGGGCTATATCTCAAATTGCACATTTTCCTTCGTCAATACTTTAAACTTGTAACGTATAGCAATGAAATCGATGGCATTTTCATCCAACTATGCACTATTTAGAGTAAATATTACCCGATCACTGAATAAATCGCATCGTAATTATTTGAACTTAATCCAAACGTCCTCGAGGTGGATCCAATCCTCCTAAACCGTCTCGAAGCTTTCAGATACTGCTCAGAAACGTTGTGCATGCGCATGCTTATAATGCCTCTGTTTAGGGGTACACTACTTGTGAGACGGAACAATCATTTCGGCGGATTCGATATAGTATTTTGTGAAGTATTCAATTTAATCTTCAGTAATTGCAAGATCCCATCCTCACTCGAATAAAATTAAATCATTTCCTCTACTTACAAAATGTAATTCGCTATCGATATTGTTATTATGATTAAAATCTGTTGTTCGCCTATTCGGGAAACTGGAAACCGTGATTTCAAAAACGAAATTGATTTTGAAGGACTTTATTAGTTGCTTTTATTATTGAATCACCGAAATATTCTTTATTTTATTTAATAAAGTTTGATATTTGTGAAGTATTTCTGTAATGCTTTATTCAACTTTAATCATTTTATTGCAAAATCTAATTAAGAAACAGTTAAAGAAGTAGATTAAGTAATTGTGTTAGTGATAGCTTTATCTAAGAGATGGCGCCACTGGTTTCATTTTTTAACAAACGATCTACGTTGACTTGACGTAGAGTGGCCCAACTTGTAGGAAAAAAGTATAAATAAATTATAAACTATTATATTCAGTAGCATTCGAATCTCAATTGGGGGACAATGTTGAAGTTCACGCTATAGTAATAATTCTTTTAGGAATTATTAATAAGTTAATAATAAATAAAGGATCGAACCACAACTTCTAAGTTATTATGAACACGCAGTCTGATTGAATTCCACTTGTTTTTAAGTTGAGATCTAATTTGATTTCCTTGTTACAGTTATTGAATCTTATTATGTTTGAAGCTGATAAGCCTTCACAGAAAACTCCATATACATTAAAAGAAAATGCTGAACTTGTTAATAAGAAAAAAGTTTACAAAATGCAAAGCAGTGGCGTATCCAAGGGGCTAGGGGAAGTAAGACGAAATAGTATCACTTTTATTTTAAGATTCAGTGATGGTAACTTTCTATCAGATTGAGAATTTTAGACAAGAGTTTGTATGTTTTCTTTGCATTTTTAAGATGATCTATTTAGCTGCTACCTTTTTAATTCAGCTCGAAAATATTAGAACACGTTGATGCCGAGTTTCACTTTTGATATAAAAGGAAGCTTAATTTAATCTTTTTTAATTATTTCTATTTTAATATTAACTTATAGTTAAGTAATATTTAGGTAATGTTTTTGACGTTTTTTTTTAATTTTTTTTAACTATATATATATATATATAAATTATATAAAAATATAGTAAAAACATTACCTATATATATAAAACCTTTGAAAAAAATCCTTTCTTTGAAATGCTTCAATCGATTTTTATTGAAGTGATGTACCTAACCTCAAATGCCTTGAACTCGAATGGGACCATGTACAATTGTCATCACAAATAAATGGGGAAAAGGTCTCTTAACTTCTTTGACGTCATTCTTAGAATTTTAATAGAATGTTGTCATTAAATGATTAATATTTATATTTTAAAATAATTACAGTTTAATAATTACAATTTAATGGATTTGAGGTTCTTTATATAATTATTCATTTAATTTAATGAAAACTGTCTTTTTAATAACGAAATATTCAGCTTTGAAAACCTGCTTTCATATTGATATCAAATTTTAATCGTTTTCTCCCCAGGGATTTTTAAGAGATAATCCCAGATCTAACTGCTTCCCTTTTCCCCTCCCCTACCTTCGATCCCAAGATATCGTTCGTAACCTCGACTTGGAAGTCCCCCCTCCCCCTTTTTTGTCTAGATTGATGACATTAGAATAGAGTTCTATATCCTAATAGAAATTTAAGCAATTTTTTTTATAAAGAACTTCAATAGTTGATGACCATAAAATAATTGTATTGATAGCTAAAAAGAGATTTTTATAAATATACTATTTACTAATATTTAAATAATTAGCTATAAAATTTTATGTTTACTATCTCTATACTGCATCAATGAGAAAATACAGATAAGATAAAAATTATTATTATTATTATTATTATTATTATTATTATTATTATTATTAT
>JAFIDM010000002.1:74865081-74914049 GCA_023159025.1 Thereuonema tuberculata | reverse complement strand
GGGAGGAAGCCAACACAAAGGCTGAAGTGTCCCACCCTCGATCGACACCGGGATCTTATATTTAAGATCAATTGTAAAAAGGGAAAAACTCTCTCTCCTGTGGGGGGCAGGGACACCACACACTGGTGGGGCGATGGCGACACAACGGCATAAGTGTCCCACACCCGATCGACACCGGGACCTTATATTTACGGCCCCTTCTCAACGAGCCCTTTCTTTCTTTGAGTGGCATTGCAACGCATGCCGGGTACAGCTAGTGCCATATAAAACTAAATTCTTTGCAAACCCATTTCATGGAACAAAGAGATGCGCTACTACAAAACGCAGTTATAGCAGCCAAAACAATTTGTGAAGAGTTGGAGATATCGACTGAACGTCGAGTTAGAAGGAGAAAAAATATGAGTGGGGGAAATTCACGAGACTGGGGCTATCCTTAGAACAAGAAGTATGAAGAGAAATGTTTTTATCGATGGATAGAATTATAAAGGAAATAAAAGAACGCTTTGATCAGTTGCATGTCCTTCGTGTATAATACCATTTAACCTACTAAATGAAGAATTGGAATTTCAAATAAATGACTTTATTGACATTGATAAAGAACAGTTCCAAATTGAAAGAAAAAGGATCCAGGTTTTTATGGCTGTACCTGCACTATAAGAAGAGGCAAAACGTTGGAAAAACGGGGGGGGGGGGAGGCCCTATTGATATACTCAAATTTATTCAACAGTATAGACTGGAAAATTCTGGACCCAACATTGTAATTTTGCCAAGAATTTTTTTTAACAATTATTGCAATCAGTATCGCTAGTTGCGAAAGGAGTTTCTCCAAATTGAAGTTGATAAAAAATTATCTTCGTTCCACAATGAGTGATTTAAGACTACAAAATCTTGCAATATTGTCCACAGAACAAGAAATTACAAATATTATAAATTTTGAGAGCATTATACACGATTTTTCTACTATGAAAGTTAGGAGAGTAAATATATAAATATGTTTACATACACATCTGTGTACAATTTGTTTGTTTATCCAAAAGAAATGAAATTATTTATTTATAAATATAAAATAAAAAATTTTTAATGGTAACTTTTTTTTGTAAATTAGGTAATCTATATGTTTTGTAATTTAAATATAGCATCCAACGGTAAAAAGTTACCACCTATAGTTTGTCTCAATTACAATTATTTATTTATGTTTATTAATTTTTAAAAACCACCATTTCATGACTTAGAAAGGGCGGCAAATTGGAGACCGCCCCGGGCGGCAAAAGTTCTAGTTACGCCACTGCTGTATTCTTAAACTGCGCTACCGCGATGCACTCGACTGATTTTTACTGTTAAGATTTTGATTACTTAAGATGTTGATCAGGATTGTTAAATAGAGCTTTAACAACATAAAAGACACATTGAACGAACGTGTAGTCGTTTGTCTGCTAGAAGGAAAAGTGAATCCAAGTTGAAAATAAAAATGTAGGCCTATTCGTAAAAACCCTCTGACATCAGTGATCGACCACATCTGTAAAATAAAATTCTCATCTTATTTATGATAATTTTAATAATTTCCTTAAGTGACCAATTAAAATGAAAAAAATATAATTTCATTAAGATTTTCGCTCGCGAATCAGTAACAGAAATCAAGTTAACCCAAAACGACTGACTTTTTGTTTGTTATATATTTACACCAAAACGAGGCGGACCCATGGAACATTGGTGATTTGTGATTTTCTCGAGTGCGATTAGATTGATTTTGATGATATCTGGCGTCTGATTTCCTAAAAAAAAAAAGTCGTATCTTCAACAATTATTACCAAAAAAAAAAACTGTTTTTGGCCACCCGAAGCTTTGCAATATTATGGCTTTATTCTAAAAAGATGGAAAATTTCTTGTTGTCTTGTGTAACAGTATCATTAGTTTCACGAAAAACTAACAACGGAAAAAGAAAATCATTAAAATTTGAAAGAAATGCCAGTGAAGTATTCGATTGATACCAATTCAAGGTTTTCGTTATTTATTAATAACAATCTCAAAATACAAATTGCATTTTTTTTAAAGAAAATTTTTAATTACATTCATTAAAATTAAAGATAATTTATCAATGAAGAAACGGAGTTGCCTGATTTTCAATATAAATTTATTTAAGTATTCCATTTTTAATGATTTAAAAATTAATTTAACTTAAAAAAATCATCCAGAAGATAAAAATTTCAAACTGACCTCTACTGAACACAGAGCTACTTTAAAATGCAAATATTAAAAGTAAAATAGAACGAAAAGGAAATTTTAAAATTACATCAGTATATTTATTAAATACCTTTAAGGGATTAGTTTAACAGATAAATATCAGAGGTATCTTTATTTTTTATCAAGGGTGGAAGTTTATTAAAAAAATGAAATTGTTACTGTTCGTTTTGAAATGGGAGAGCTACGACATCACAGACGATTCTACTCCGCAAAGGGGTGATACGCTGAGATGGGCACTTTCATAAGACCTGTTTTTCTTTTAGTACCTGTTATTTTTGCAATAATATTAATTCTTTCCATAATTCTTTCCCGAAAAGCGCAAATAGAACCCAGCTACTAGTAAACTAACACTGATAAAAAGTAAATATCCGCTCTATTTTTCCTCAACCCTATTTTCATGAAATCCGAGGAGACCTGACGCACGCTCAAAAGCGTTGAAGGCTCTCGTAAACGAAAACGAACAGTAAAGTTCATTTTATTATGAAAAACTGTTGTTTTAAAGAGAAAAAACATTCAACAGGAAGGGGTGTGGCCTAGAAAAATGAGTATTTATTAACTATTCTCTTCTGTTCCCTTTCAACCATTTAAAAGCCATATCACTTGATCTTCTGTGTAAGAATCCGAACAGAAAAATAATGTTCTACTTTTGCTTCTAATCAAAGACTTTTTCCTTTTTTTTTTTTGTTTTCCTTTGATCATTTGGTGAACAGAGGCAACAAAACATGTGAGTTAAGAAAAAATTAACAGTTTAGGTTGTTTCAGAAATGAACTTTTGATTACAAATAACTTTTGTTATGAAGCACAGTTTGAGAGAAACAGTGACTTGCATTTATAAAAACTCACGATATACAGCTAAAGACAGTTCTTACTCCTATGGTATTTGGGGTTGGAGAAAGGAGGAAAAAATGAACAATTTCCCAAATTGTTTCTTGAAGATGACACATAGTAGGCCTATGCATTATTATTTCCTATGATGCACTGAATCGCAGATATCGGGACACTTGGTTTTAATTATGGTTGACAGTCATCTGTTAAGGCTTCCCTAGATTTCATCCTGAAAACTGTAAATATATTGTTCGAATTAAAATGACAATAATACTGAGAGTTAAACGAAATCAAAGAAATTTTGACAGACTTCGCTCCATAGAAATAAATGAAGTCGCAGCCTTTTATTAAGTTTAGGTGAAAATAAACCAAATCGAATTTATGAATTTTTTACGGAAGTTTTATTAAATTTTTTTTTCACAATTTCAAAAATATAGATGTTATATTATTCTATCTTGTAAAAGTGGCTCTGTCTGTAAAATGGACACTGGAGACAGCGATGAATACACCAGACACATGCGAGCGAAGATTCGTTGGTTGATGAAACTGCAGCATCATAGTCAAATTGGGGAAATGATTAAGCTTAATAGCTTCTGTTTTTCATTACAGAAGTTATAATTTTGAAATATATTTTTTGGGGTTAACGTTATTTCAATAAGATATATGGGATTAATGGCCCTTGTGTCGTCTGACACTAAATGGTGATAATGTTTTCACTAACAACCTAAAACGTACGTCTTCATTAACATAGTTGGTTGCAACGTTGTGTTAAGTAATCTTCAGTATAAACAAATTTTATGTTTCTTTACTTTTAAGTAAGCTCAGATATTTAATTGAATATTGTAACAGAGATATTTCATAGTTCAAAAATACTTCTGAAGCAATGCTTACAACGTTGAAAAAATAGGCCTATTATTTGCGAAGTAATTATTCATTATAATAAATATAACTTATTTACATATTATTTAAATCTACATATTATTTTTAAGAATTCCAAAATCTGTATTATTTATACAAAATTTATTGTTAGAAAAATAAATAAATAAATGGAAACTGTTTAAAACAACATTTCTATTCGTTATCCATCGTTGATGATAGCGTTGTTAAAGCTCACAATAGATTTGTTAAAGATAATGTTCGTTGACTTCTTGACGTTAAAAATATTTAATTTTTTACGAGTACATAGAAGTTTTTTTTATTTATTTATTCACACTACTAAATAACAATAGATTATAGCAAATCTTGTCTGCGAGATTTGAAAGAAACGTGAATAACAAACTGCAACATTGTGAAAAGATATCGCTGTCGAAATAGCCTTTACAAAAAAACAAAGACAATTTGATTGCGCATCAATGATCTACGAATTTAAAGGTACAGTAGAACCCCTCTCGTCCGCCCTCAGCTGGTCCGCCACTCCGGTTGATCCGACCGTGCTCGAGCCGGCCGAACTTGTCCCCGACTCGTCGGTGACTCACCACCCGTCGCGCCATTGTGTTGTTTACTTGCATACATTTACGGTAGATGGTGAAAACGCTCTTAAGAATCGCAAAACATTGAAAAAGCCTAAACTTGAACTGCTTGACAACGCAGTAAATCCGTATATTTTATTGCAAATCCTTATTTTTCCTATATTTTCTGATAATCCGATCTTTTTTGCGTTCCGACCATACCCCCAGTCCCAAAGGTGACGGATTAGAGGAGTTCTACTGTATTCTAAATGTGAACGATGAAAACCAAAAATAGTTAAGCTACTTAATAAGCCTAATCGAAGTATCAAAAAGAGCGGGAAATGAAAAATAGTTTTTCCAAGGATTGAACTTTATTAAACGATGAGTAACAAAATCTTTGAAAGAAACTTAAAAGTTGTTGATCCTCACCAAAGGTCAGGTCAAAGGCAAGTGATCTTATAAGGGAAGGATTCCAACTTGAAATGGAGTTTCTACTTGAAACTTCGTATTTTATCTATTGCAGGGATGAGAAAAACAATGAGCTTAGTGAGAATTCACGCAATTGAATGTGACAACCGCTAGGGAGGGCTTAAATTTCCCTTACTCATTCCTACATCATTCAAATTCACGTTTCATTTATCTGGAGTTTCAGGGAAAAAAAAATTGTACGTTTGCTTTCAAGAAAAAGGAGTTCGTTTGGACCTTTAATTAAAGCCTCGATTGAAAGACCAACAAAGACCTCCTAATCTTTACGTTGACGCAAGTTCTTCTGGAAAGTTGACAAAAGATCACGTACAAAAAAAGCTTTTGCTTTCGATGTGTCAGATACACCTGAAAAAAACTTCATTACTTCTTGAATCCTGGTCCGTTTCAAAAAGATATCAATATCCCGATAAAAGTACTTCCAAATCAAAACATTATTAATAATAACAATGAGTGAGACCAAATTATTTACCAAGTGACAGGGGCGTATATAAAGGGGGGGGCCGAGGGCCCCCCTAAATAATGAAGGTATGTCCTCCCAACGTTTTTTTTTTGGTTGAACAGATAGGTTTCCATGGGGTGTCTACTTAAAATTACTTAACTTAACCCTACATTAATCTTGGGTCCCCCCCCCCCGAAAATATATTCTATATTCGCCACTGCCAAGTGACATCCTGGAACAGCTGTTTCACGCTCGTAGGCGATCATTAGCCAGAAGAAGTCATAGTAAATAATAAGGTCTCCGAACTGAGGCTAGTAAATTGTTTCCATAATACCATCAAATCTACGATGTAACCTATATTCAGTCGTTGGATGTTTATTTTTCGCCAAAATACAAATTAGTCATCAGAAGAAGAGATAAAACGCGACATAGATCATCAAAAACCTAACGACAGACATTTCATAAGGGGAATGCATTCCTTGTGATTTGTTAAAAAAAATTGATCAACACACTTGAATTTTTAATAAAAAGGTACATTTAAAAAGATTAAAATACAACGTTTCGGACAGACCGGCTATCATATTGGTGGTGATTTCGAATCGTTTGAAAGCGTGTTGGAGTTAACATTCAATAAGCAAATGGCTGACTGCATTGTGATCAAACACTTTGCCTTGACCATTTTATTGGTGAAAATAATCCCCATTTTCACGCTGTACATTAGTCTCCCCAATATTTTTTTTTTCCTCATTACAAGACTGTATTAGTTACACTGGTTAAGTATTACGGTTAAATTTTGTCGTAAAACATGTAGATCCTACCTGTCAAAATGATTTATGAAATATTTCATTTTCTGATTTTAACTCCCCCCTTTCGCTAGCTGTTGTCACGTCCATTTGTGTAAATTCTCCCTATCCTCATTGTTTTTCTCATCCCTGTAATAGATAGAATACGAAGTTTCAAGTTGGAAGCCTTCCTTTGTTAGAAAAGAAGGAAACCAAAAGAGCAATTTTGAATCACCTTAAATTTCAACTTTTCTCATTTTTTTTTATTAAGTATCTTCAATTTTAAATCACCAACACTTTAAGATAGAACGATTTTTTCATAATTTTAATATTAGCCTATTTTCAATTCTAGATTCAAATAAATCGTTTGGAGTTTCACTGAAAAAGCCAGCAATCTTGAAAAAGGTGAAACTTTCAGGATCTGAAGGATTTGAAATTTTCAGGATTTGTATGCTATTTTAGAAAATATCCGTTGCCCTTGAATCTAAATATTACTAAAATCTTTTCCGTCTGTCCGACGCAGTTCAACAATGGACAAGGGTGTGCCTGCGTAATTGTTGCAAATGCAAAAGACGCAATTGTTGTGATTTCCAATATTTCAATGGTAGTGCAACAATGGAAAACGGCTGTTCTGTTGTCATTGTTGCGAGGAAGTCGACAAATGCAAAATGAGCATTGTTGAACTTCAAAATGTTGCGTTCTCTCCGTCAACAACGGCGCGCGCTATCAAATAATGAGTTCCTTCAAAAAGGAATAACATATCACTGTTTGCTCAACTATTCAACAAATCATAACCGCTTTCATTGGAAGCGATTCTTCTTGGATTATCCGAGCTCTTAAATAATAACAAATATAAATTCCTAACCTTATTTACTGTAAACTCAATTTACTGCAAATTCAAAGAATCACTAAGCCAAATTGTTAACAGTAAATAAGGTTAGGAATGTATATTGGCTGTTATTTAAGAGCACGGGCTGATTGTATATTTTCATACATCACATATTATAAACGATATTGTGAAAGATATTGAGAGGAAACGATTGAAAAGAGCACAACAGACAGATTTGGATCGACAGAATGAAGTCGAACGTAAAAGACGGTCAAGAGCTAAGGAGACAACGGAAGAGACACAAGAGAGACAGAGGTTAGACGCCGAACGACATCAGGCAGAGAGAGAGACTTTATGTCCCCGAACTCTGCTTCATCTAACATCCATCTCAACATATCTCTTCTTCAAACTTCTATATCGATCAATGTGTACACCGGGGGGGGGGGGGCTACAGTCCAGTTCATGAAAAAAAAACTTTATGACGTAATTTGCTTATAGATTGATGATGTCAGGACGTAACAACGACATCTATCGATAAAATTCGTAACTTGAATCTTATAAGCATAACGAAAGCAGTTTGGTTTTTGAATTTTCTATAGTTATGAATTTATTTTTGCGTTATTGTTATTATTTAAATAATTTTATAATTTTTTTAAAAATTTGGCTTGGCTATGTAATGACTTTTCCGCCGTTGATTAGTCTTCTCACTGTGTAAATTGAAACGTTCGTGGCCGATGCAGTTTGTTGAAGTAAATTACAAACACTTGTAGTTTCTCCTTGGGTCTTGAAATAATTAAACATGTTCCACACTATTCCCCTTGCTTGGCTATGCAAAGTTTGTCCTTTCTTGGTCACGCTTTTGCGATCACAAGACGACGCCATCTTGGACTGACTGCTCTGATTTCAAGTTGATGACGTCATGACTGGTTTGTTCCAGACAAAATCGATCGCTACGTAATGACCATATATGGCAACCCCCCCCTTTTTTTTTGTTGCAAAATACTATATAGTGCTTTAAGAGAAAATAATCAAAACAAAGAAAGAAAGCAAAATATCAGTGAGACTGAAAATAAAACTGTTTTAAACTTACATATTATAAACAATAATAGTCCAATTTGCATAACAATAAGGAAGTAATTACTTGAAATTAGAAATCGTAATAATAAGAAAAAAAATATCAAGTCACTTATTTCTCAGACGATAAGTTAAATCTGGTAAATCTTGCGATAGCTAATTTCAATGTTAAGGAGTGAATGCAAATCAAAACGAAGAAAAACACGAGGAAACGTTGAATTCGATCGAAGTTAACAGCTGGGAAAATAAAAACATTAGTTCTAAAAAAAAAAACCAACAAAAAAACGGTGAAAGACTGGAGAAGAATAAGGAAGACTAAAAGCAGAGAGAAACTTTATTACATGAATGATCTCACGAAGTCAAAAAAACCGCAAAATGATAAAAGTGCTTAAGAAATGATACGAAAGATATAAATCAGAGACATTGGCAAAATCCAATGATTTAGTATTTAGGGGACCCATAAATTTGCGGGGCCCCGGGCAGTCGCCCCACTTGCCCGAGCCAAACGGCGTTTCTGATATAAATAAAATATAATCAGAAGAATTTGAACAAACAAAACAGATGAGAATTCATTTATATGGAGACAAAGTGAAGCAAAAAAAAAGTCATTTATAAAGCTGAACTCCAACAATTAGAATTTGAAGGGGACCAGAATTTGATCCAAGTAAGAGAATTTAATTTTGTTTTATTTTTAAATTTGGACCTTTATGAATTAATAAAATTAGACATTGTATTGTGAACTGATGTATTACATCTACTTCACGATCATCAGCTAGAACTAATGCATTGACATCACAGTGAATTATTTATCTTGTTTCTAGAGGTAACACTTTTCACAATTGAATCACTGATGTCTCTACGGAGTCCTGAAATGTTCGTTGCTCATCAGTTCTAATAAATATGTTTGTTTGTTTTTTTAAACAACTGTCTTAGATTAGGAAGTTTTAAATATCACTTGGGAATTTTTTTTGGAAATGAATTTGGAAAACTAAAATAAAATGCCACAATACAAATCTATCTCAGAGTTTCATAAATATCTTCGTTTTTTCCGATTTCTACCTGTTTTGGGAATAGGATACAAAATTATAATATTTTAGTAATTACATAAATACATTCACAAAACCTCTTTGTAGACTTATTTTGTATAAAACGTGGAACTGAATTATAATTGAAAACAATAAAATCTAATATCAAGCGAATAATTTTATTTTTAAAATTATAACCAAATAAACTTTTTCCAGGAAAACACCAATAGTTCATTAAAATAGAAACATAAACAATATTTATTAGTATTTTAGCTTGGAACAATAATCGTTTTTTATTTTATGCTATACTTCGAAACTTCATCACTAGATGACGCCACTGTATTATATACGAGCATTTATCGGAATCATTGCTGTGACGAACTTATTTTCGGTTTCTAAAGTCAAGTGTTTTTTTTTTTCTTTGTTAATTTATTTTAAATTAATATGCTTAGATAAAAAAAAAATCTGCATTGAAAGAATTTGTTTTATATTTTTCACCCAATTTTTTTTTTTAAAAATTTGAAAGATTTAAAAAAACAAAAAAAAAACATGTACCCATTTCTTTAATTTATTCACGTTTGCAAATAAATTATAGAATTCCGGATACTTTGTAAAATCAGTACAATTTGGTTACGTTAACCCAAGTAATATTGATGTTGTAAATATGATAATTCATAAATGACGTCATGCTAACGTTTGCCATCTTGTTTGCCTCTTCCAATTCTAAATCCAAGTATCCCACTGTGATATTTATTACCCTCTTTTTTTAAAAAAAATAAATATGCTTCTAATTCAACATAAACAAGGAAAATTTTACTAAAATAAAATATTTGTAAATTTTAATAACACTACAGATTTTGTTGATTTCTTATATGATGAAGAAATTCAGACAAATGTATAACCGTGAATTCGAAATAAATTTAGGTCAAATCGATTTAAATAAATTTACTTAATCCTAACTAAAGCCTTGTAACAGTTACAAAAACTGTTACAAAAACAATACAAAACTGTATTGATATTCTAGATTCTCCATTAAATGTTACCAGAAGTTTTGTATTCATTCTGTCTCTTGTTTTTTACTTCCTTGATGCTATATTCTCCTGTAAATATATTGTCCATTCTGATGTATAAATATACCACTGTGTCCCATGATGGGTCCTGGAGGTAAGGCCGGGACTGAGTGGAGATCGGGTGGTCAGTCCAACGCTTGCCCTCCTGTATCTCAGAAAAATAAACCTGGCAACCATTTTACATAGGGCTGGATGAACCCTAAGATCCGTGTTGAGGAGAATTCAGCATTTAGGATAAATCCCCGAGTTTCGCTGTGTCTGGGATTGAGGCACCCGAACCCACTTCTCCAATATTATTATTATTGTTATTATTATTATTAGCAGTTTGGCGTTCCAGATTTATTTATTTATTTGTTAAATAATGCGTTGGAAAAAAGAAGTTGAACTTTACAAATGTTCATTTTGTGATATTTCAACTGTTAAAAAAATTAGAAAATCAAACTGTTAAAAAAAAAAAAAAAATCTTGTTCTAAAATTATTTTTCACCTTTTTAGCGGCCCCTAGGTTACAGCTTGCCTGTAAAACATAGGGGACCGCTCTTGCTTTTATGCTTGCTGGATGTCACACTCTGTAGTGGCCAAACAGTTGAGATATTATAATGAAACCTTCACCATTTTTACACAAATAAAATCAAAGCCTACGCACAAATAAAATTACAAAATATTTATACAATACTGCTATCGATACTGCTTCACCATTTTGTTCAGCATCAAAAAATAGGTGACCATGTCCAAAAAATCAGACCTCTAGGACCACTTCCTGACCGGAAGTTGGGGGGCCAAAAGTCGTATGCTTGCTGGATGTCACACTGTGTAGTGGCCAATCGGTTAGATATTAGAATGAAACCTTCACCATTGTGTTCAGCATCAAAAAATAGGTGACCACGTCCAAAAAACCAAATCTCTAGGACCACTCCCTGACCGGAAGTTAGGGGGTCAAAAGTGGTATGCTTGCTGGTTGTTACCCTCTGTAGAGGCCAAACGGTTAGAGATATTAGAAATGAAACCTTCACCATTGTGTTCAGCATTAAAAAATAGGTGATCACGTCCAAAAAATCAGCTCTCTATCTGATGTTTTTGGATGGTTTTTCGATATGCCGCTTTGTGCTCATTTACCGATTGGGCCGAACATTGTCTGTTAGAAGATCATAACCCAGACCAGAAGTTCGTATACTATTTAAAATCAGAGACAATCATAGTAGATACGTTATTGAAGCATGTATTATTAAAACTTTTAAATGTATCAATAAAGATAAAGGATACGTGGTTAATGCAAACACGTTATCTTATTTCCAGGATGTAATTAGAGGACAAGAGGATAAATTTCAATAAATAGATCAAAAGTTGGAGAATAACAAGATTAGGACATTAATAAAGACTATTATTTTAAATAACGTATTACAAAATGTTTAATGTAATTGAAGAGCAAGAACTTCTTATTATTATTTTGTATGAGGACACATGATTGTGTTAGTATTAAGTTGCATTATTAAGAAAAATCAAGGATGACACATGATTGTGTTACAATTAAGTTGTATTATTGAGAAAAAGAAAACTCAGGTTATTATTGAAAAAAGGCTTGAAAAAACAAAACGATTTTAGTTTGGCGAAATATTGCCAAGTTATTAAAGAAGAGCTTTAAGATGGTGTAGTATTGTATAAGTGAATTGAAGATATCAAGAAGAAGGTATGAAGAATGTCATCGTGTTGAACAGACGATAACTTGGTAAATGATTTAACGAAATATATTATGGAAATAGCTCAAGTACTTCATTATCTAATTACAAATACATTGGAAACAATTTCCAACTATAATGAAGTTATCATTATTTTTCTATTAAAATTGAAATTCGAGAAGGTCTGTTAATTAGTTCGGCAATTTATAGAGGGCGACACACAGATAAGGTGATCTGGTAAGACTTCCTTTTGTTCCGAATTAGGCTTAAAAAAATAAATGCTATTTTTGAAAATGGCTAAAATTATAAGACTAGTACGTTAAAAAAATGGGTTCGTTTCTGTTACCTTTGACAGTAGATGAACTTAATTCAGTTTGTGTCGTAGAAGTGTCTTAAGCTAATATGAACGAGGAAAAGATCAAATTAAGAAAACGAACAGATTGTTAGGGGCAGGAAATTGTGTTTGAAATTGTAAAACAAAGAGACCAAAGACATTTGTGTAGACTACGATATTAATGAAAATGTTTTATCATCAAACAATTAAAAAAAAAAACAAACAAACCATGAGAACAAATGCAATTGATCTCTAAAAGATGTTTAGTAGAAAAGTCCTTTTCAATTTGAAGCAAAAAGTAGTCTACGGATAACAAAAAAGAAAAAAAGCTCAGAGATTTGTGTTAAAATAATGCAACACTTTGTTGACATTATCAAAATGTATTGAATTCTTTTTTGTTTACCTGACAAACACGTCTGAAGAAGGATTCCACACTGAAAGAAAGAATCAAGGAATTTGTACAACCAAGATTTTCTTTTTTTAAAAAGCCTCTACAAATGCCTGGTTGTTATTATTATTATTCACAAACAATCTCCTTCTGAATGAGATACGACGAGGGATGACTGTAGTAATTGGCGTCTCATCAAATGAAATTTATCAACAAATAAACAACAACCAAAAATAATAATTATTGATTCATTAATGTTATCTAAAATTTCCATTTAAGATATTCTTTATTTGACTCTGCGTCAGCTCAGCTAAATCATTATCTCTTTGATTGTATTTTACAAATAATTTAGGTACATAACAAACCTGAAAATACTGCTTCAATGTTTATTTTCAGGATAACAGAGCTTTAGTCGTGTATTTATGTAAAACTAACCTGGATCGAATTTCTATCAAAATCAATAAAAAAATCAGTCACATTCATCTCGATTTAAATGGCTTTTCAGTAATCATGATTATTTTACACTAATGGTAATTTATATTTCCTTTTAGTAATTTTATTGTTTGTAAAGATTCAGTTTCCTCAGAATAAAATAGTTTTAAGTTACTTTGATCACAGGCGGGTTCAGAAACTGTCCTTCTGACGATTGTCTGTTGTCATTTTTTTGTAACTTCGTTAGAGATTGTGGTGTTTAGTTCTTTTATCCTGTAAATATAAATATACACGATAGAGACGAAAGCATTGCATGGACGCTTTATTTTAATCTCATGCTTTGGTTATCTTAATGATAAGCAAAGCATAAGATGCTTAAATTTAAATTAAAGATGCTTAAATTTAAATTAAAGATGCTTAAATTTAATTTAAAGCATTTCATGCTTAATTTAACACAAGCTTCCTGTTATTTCTCTTTAATCCAATACCATTAGACTGTTTAAATGGACTGTCACGTGATAGAAGATACAGGTTGCATTTTAGAACATTACTTTGCCAAGCTGTGTTCCGCCGACCACAAATTGTGTGGCGCCTAATTAGGTGATCTGTGGATGCGTTATCGATTTGGTATTAAGTGTTTTGATTTGACTCTAATTCCCCTCTGCTCTGGAGAGAAAACACAGGAAGATTATTTGGATCTGTTTTCTTTAACGAGAAATGTTTTCATGTCTTAATTATTCCAATCTCTCAAACAATCTCTTCAAATAATTTTTGAAGATTATTTTCCCCAACAGTTGTGATTTTAGATCAAGAAACTTATGGGATTCATTTTTTACCAAATGAAAATTCCAATCTCTCCCTTTGAAAACAATTGAACTGAATTCTGATCTTCATCTTAAAGTAATGAAAAGTAACCGTAAAGAAGCAAAGAGTGAAAAAAAAAAAACAAAAACAAAAAACCACTTCTTTCTTTTCACTCTAAATGAAACTGCACTTATGTTCTTAAAACAAAACACAGAAATCACTTACAAATGGAATCAGCTTCATCGAGTTTAATTTCTACGAAGCCTCACAATTAGGCTTTGAAAAACTAGTGAACGAAATGAAAAACAAGGCTTCCACTTTGGAATCTACTTTGAATTGTATTAATATTTAGTATTTAACCAATACGTATATTACCATTCATTTATAATTTATTTTTCATTATTATTTTATGATCTTAAATTTCATGGTCATCTGACAATTACTTAACAATTTGTGATGATAAACGGAATCCTCTTCATCTACTCAATAAAACAATCAAGGGTTTTGTGATGTTAAATATCAGGTTTGTCACTTATATGTAGTTCGAGAAGTTGTCGTTGAATGTAACAAGGTTGGGAACCACTGTTATACAGTATTCAAGTACAGGTAGTCTCCAAAATATCAAAAAAATCGAGCATTTTCAAAAAATTGAATATTTCCAAAATTCTTCTAATATTCTTTGTATAGACTTTTCTAGAACATTCGTAAACCATATCTAAACATAGTAGTGGAGGCCATTGACGATAGCTGTTGATTTAAGCAATGAAATTATTTAATTTTCAAAAGTTCTAAAATCATGTATTCCTTACTCATTCCTCATGTTGACTGCAGAAGTACAAGTAAGTTTTGATTCATCAGTGTATTTTTGTCCAAAATAGACTCATTGGATTAATGTGTTTCTATAAAGTGGAAGAAATTCACTTATGTTTTGCTTTAATGCAGATTAATCAAATGAATCTATTTTTGGATCATTCATACTTTGGTGAATAAAAAATGACTACACTTTTGCTGTTCTAATTAAGAAATGCGTTTAAATCAGTGAAATTAGAACTATTGAAAGTTAAATAGCTTCCTTGCTCTAGTAACAGTTGTATATTAGGCTACAGTGTTGTATGGCAGTGGAAATATGCAAAAATATCTTCCGATTGAAATTTTTCCTAAAATTCTCAAAAATAAGGCGGGGGAAAAAAAAACCACTACGGCGAACTTTCTTCAAGTTTTAAAACTTCAATATAAGAAACTTGTTTTATAATTTTTTTTTTCTGTCTTTAAAAAAACAAAAACAAAACATCAGGTGCTTGCTGTAGTATTCGGCTATTCTAAACATCTATAGCAACCTATTGTTTGAACTGTAAAGTTATATCACGTGGTTTGTAACGACATCACTTAAACGGTCTATAGATAATGTTTTTATACGTTAGTGTGGAATTAAAATGCGAATGTAGCTTAAGTTGAAGTGTTCGTTTCTCGTACTAGAGGCCCCAGGTTCCATTCCGGTATTACATGATTTTTATCATGGTATTTACATGATTTATATTTTTTTTTAATTTTATAATTAAATAAGGATTTACGGTATTTATTTTATAAAGTAGATTATTAATTAGAAAAATGCTTCAAGGTTAACATTGCAGAATAGTCAAATAACGTTTTAAGCCATTTTTTAGTATGATTTTATTCCATTACTACTTTAAACCTGTAATAGAATTTGATAGCTAACTTCACACTGCTGATACAAAAAGTTAAAAGAATAGAAAAAGATAAAATATATATAAAAAAAAGAGATAAATCTATAGCTTTCTCTTGTACTTGTTTTTTTCAAATACTTACTCAATAAAAACATCTTTCTTCATTAACTAACATTTTCTGAATGTTTAACAAAAAATATCAACAAATTTCTTCACAAAAAAGCCACACAAAAGGTTGTTTACATTTACAGTAGACGCCGCTTAATGTGATCACATCGGGCCGATCCGATTTTGATAACTATGACCGATTGATTATAATAAACGAAAAATATAAATTAAGAAAGGGCAGCATAAACTGCAGTAATGGTGAGGAGTGGACGATTTCAGTAGAAAACATTTACTTAACATAATGAAATTATATGCATGAAATAAAAAAAGTGAAATTGATAGACAAAAAATAGTGCATACGTGTCAATCAACAAAGAAATCATCAATTGTTGATTGCCTGATCTGCTTACGGAGTAAGTCATTAATAAAACGTTCGTACTCATAATGTTTACGAAACCCATCAGCCTCAGCTTTTGTTTGCACTCCCAGTCGCAAAATTCGAAGCACATTCCTCATCTCAGCACTCGTTGGAGTCTTCTCTTCCTCGATAACGTTTTCTGGTTCATCTTCATCAGAAACAGACGTCTCTATTTCGTTCGTGTTCGATACAGCTTCACAAATGTCGTAGTCTGTTAATACAGCCGAAGTTTCTAGGTTCTCGTCGATGTCCATCCAAGCTTCGAAATCTTGAGCAGTCATGTCGGTGGAGCACTGATAATTTTCTCCAATTCTTCCACAACTGCTTAGGCGTTTTCTTCTGGTTGTAGAATCCTCCATGACCAAGACGTTCCACGAACTTCGCCGGGAATCGCTCATCGAAAATGAACCAATTGGCCTAAAATTTGATAACATTAAGCGATGTAGCGATCACATTAAACGATCATTTTTGCGTTAATTCGAATACCTCGGTTCGGGACGGGAGGTTATTGATAATATTAAACGAATGATAACATTAACCGTGATTACATTAAGCGGCGTCTACTGTATATAATTTAGGAAAATTAGACTTTTAATAGGAAATTAATTCCCTCAAAACTTACACTGACATCACATGACCAATTAACGAACTGAGTAAAGATTTGGATGAAAAAAATATCAGTATTTTACTCGTATATTGACCAACCACACAGTACCCTCACACTGTGGCCTATTACAGGGTTGTTTTTTTTAGCTAATTGGTTAAAATAAACAAACAAGAAAGATTGTCTAAAAATTTATAGACCACAAAATTCTCTTGAAGAAAGTTCTTAAATTTCCCCCCTTAGTTTTGCTCTTTAATATTGTAAATAGATTTCCGAAATAGGAATCAGTTGCCACTCATTTCTCAAACAAAAAACATTCCTCAAAAGCGTCCAATTCATGTTGTAAAGTTGTGATCATAAAAATGGCCTGTTGTGTAGATGATGTGGGTGGGATTTCTTATGAAAATGAGCCTCTCAGAAGCCAAGCTAAGCCAAGCTTCCATAGTATCCAAAGTAATTAATATAATATTGTAGAAGTGATTAATAAATATAGAATAGACAAATAAGGTAACTTGGAATGAGGGATCGGTTCCTTCAATCTTCGTTTGAGAATTGTACTGTTCTTTTCATGTAATTTCTAAACTGATTTTGACGACAACTCAAGGAACCGAACCGAATTCATTTCAGGCGGAGACGGACCCTCCCTCATTACATTATTTGTCAATTCAATTATTATGTTCTACTCTTCCTTCAGATCCAAGTTATGAATAATAACCTTTTTCATCAACAAATCAAATCAAAAACTTTATTTTTAAAAAGTTAAGCATTAATTATGTGATCTAGTATTAAAATTAAGAAATTTACAAAAAGTAAAGTTGATCAGTTTCATTTCGGATAGTTGTTAATTATAATCTCTCTGGAAGGTTCCTGAAACCATGTTTTTTAACTATATGATAAATCTCACGAAGACGGATGTCACGTGGACTTAAGAGGGAACGTTTCGTATCATCTTTTCTTTGAGCTCAAACGATTAAATAACACAAATCCTTACGAAATTTAAATTTAATACAAATATTTTAGAAACCTATTATGTTTAAAATTAATAACAGCTTCAGTCTTACATGTAAAATGATTTTTCAACGATTTTTGTTTTTTACTTTTAAGTTAATTTTTCCTTTATTTTGATTTAAAAAACAAAACAGAAACAAACCATTGGAATTAGATGTGTAAGGATACAACAATCAGTTCTTTCAAATTTTATAATTTTCAGATTTGCCATGTAATTAAAAAAAACAAATCATTTCCTCCCCCAATCGCGTATAAAACGTCCTTTCTTCACTTTTTTTTTTTTTAATAATTAATATTTTAGCAATATGTTATAATCAAAATACTTCTTAAGAATTGTATTAATTGAAAAACACTGAAGAACAGTAAAAGGATAACCAAAGAAGGGACAAAACGAAATCTTGGTAGATTTTGCACCCAAGCTATCACCGGGGAGACTTAGAACTCGTCATCCAGACAAATCCACCGATGAGAGGCTCAGAAGGTGCGAATATTTAAGGATTCCACTCACGAAAGCGGGACCTCCCTAAAGAAAACCCCATCCCAAAATACACAATAATTGAAAAAGGACCAAATGCCTGACCTGCGTTCCGCTAGACTCAAAAGGAATGTGAATTAGGCATAAAAGCCAACCAGTTTAAATAATAAACAATTTAACATACCTAATGATACGTAAAATGATAAAGGAACCATCAAGCTATCACCGGGTAGTTTTAATTTTGTGGTTTGCATATTTTTTTCTTTTTCAGTTTAGGCCGTTCCATGTGATGTATTTAATTAATATATATTATTTTCTTTTTTCGCAGTTCGATCCCTTACGGAATCTTCTTACAACTTAGTCGATTGGAGTCACTTTTGTTTTGGCGCCAGATTACTTGTTAAACGAGCCGTCGTTAGACCAGTAAGACCCCGTCTTGTTAAAAAGTTGCCAAGGGTGCTTTGGATGGTTTCAAAAGGACCATCTGTTGATCTAATGACGTCCCTGGTGTGGCACTGACACTGTCCACGCGCTCCAAATTGGTTCACTAAATTATTATCGCCAAGACAATGGAGACATCAGATGACCTCTCTTTCTTTCTGTAATGGTTTTCGTTTAAAATGGCAGGAGATACTGTTATCTTACAACCGTCCTTATTTTCTGAAAATAAATAAATAAATAAATAAATAAATAAATAAATAAATAGGGGATATAAAAATAAAATATAATTTTGTTTCGTAAATACTCTTTGCCCTTTGTTCACATTTAGTTCGAAACAGCAGTAATCAAATCGTCTAATAACTTAATAGATCTCACCAGAATTGTTTTTTTTTTTTTTTTAAATAGATTCGTTTACTTGATTAGTAAAAAGATTATAAACAAATGAAAGATGAATGGAAAGGCACCGTTTCTTCTTTTAGATGGAAACTGGTTATGGAAGCAAATCAAAACTACAATCATTTTTTAATCTATGTTAATTAAGGCTTTTCAAGGCCTTGGTTGTCATCGATTGTTCATTGTTTTGTTTTTTCTTTTTTGATTTATTGCACTAGAAATAGAATAAAGAATTACAATTTGTAATACATCTAATATTTTTTAGTAATTTTATAATTATACTGCCTATAACTGCTTCCTTGTACTAATCTATCCATCTTATGGACTCAATTGTTAGCTTTTAACTAATGTTGTTGCTGATAATTTAACCACTAATAATATTTTCAAATTTATTGTTCGTAATCACTCCTCTCTCAAAACTTTATGCTACATCTAAGAAAAAAAATAAAAAACAGAGATGAACCTGACTGATAAGCTTTGACGATACGCAAAACGGCTGTCCTAAGAATTTCGCGTTCGATGACTGTAAGCTTGTTTTTCACCTCACTGATTTAGATTGCAACCAAATAAAATTCAACTTTTCTTTAAATATTAGGAAATATTAAGATAAGAATATTTGGAAAATCTTTATAATGAAGATAAAATTGAAATGTTATGTTTTATTTTCAGATCAAAATTGAAGAAAAAAAAATGCTAAGAGGGACAGAAGAAGGAAAGAGGACTCAAGGAGGTACTTGTCATTTTATGATTGTTATCTAGGATTTGTACTCCTCATTATACTGTTCTTTAACAATTTGCTATGCTACTGTATTTAAAAAAAACATATTATATATATAATTATTATTGATCACTTGGTCAACATATTTTATTTATATATATACAAAATATGTTGAAGAAGTGATCAATTCATTCATTTCCGATATAAAAACCCACTTCTAAAACTAGTTAGATATAATGAAGCAATGAAGTGATTAATTCTCATTTCATAAAAGCTAGAAACCGTGTTGTCTACTTTTTTTATGTACTTTTTTGATAAGCAAAAAATTTCTGAAAAATAAATGTTACTTATAAATCATATTTGTTTATATATTTATAGTCTTTAATATTAAACATTTAATTGTAGATTAAGTTAAGGGTTTTATAAATGATAATGAGCTATTTATCAATGAGAAATTAGTTTTCTATTATTTTTTTTTAACTGGGTCCTATTTTTATTCTCTTTTTGAAACTATCCCTAAATTCTGAATGGAGTTGTTTCTGTCACTGAATGTAACTTGAAATTATCCGTTCAAGGCTATTTCACTGAGTCAGTCAACACCCACATATTTAAAAATGATGTAATAGCGCTAAAATAAATCCGTCTTTATCATCAAAGAGCGACGAAACGACTGTCATTTGATTCTCACTGGAAACTGCTCAATCAGATTGTAGGAATTAGTTTCAATTATAGCAATAAGCTGTAATTTTATTGTAATTGTTATTTTGCTTTCAATTTTTGTTGCTTTTCTTCTAATCTTTATGTAAATCAAAACCTTAAGGTTTTCTTATTTAATGCATTTGACAGATCTTAAATTATTACTAATGTATGACATGAGCTTTACTCTGATGTCAAATTTATTTTATAAATAATCAGGTGTAGTTGGGATAAAACTTGTATCCTTACATAATATTATATTACAAATTAGATTTCCTTTTCTTTTTTTTGTAATTGGTTTTTATCCGGAATTCATTTCCCTGAACCTTTTTTTTTTTTTTTTTTTTTTGAAGGATAAATTTCCTTAAATTAAAACATTAACAAGTTAAGGAAACATGAAGATAAATCAACAGTGATTAATTTAGATTTTTTATTTACAGACTTACTATACATTGCTTCAACAGAAGATGTCTGTATCTAATGTAGACATTATTTCTGATATCTCCCTGTGCACTTGAGTGGTCCAGATTGGGAAATCGACCTCTGGGCCCGGATGAGGGTTCGAAATCGAAAGGTAAATTTTCGTTTTCTCTAGTTCGTGCGAAGTGTGAAGAATTGCTTTAAGTTTTTAGATTTCCATGGAAGTTGATTGGGTCTAAAGACTTGTGAAAGGCAATGGAAAACCTCCAGAACAATCTTCGTACGGACATATGGTTGAAGATGGTTGCTCGCTAGATGCAACCACATTACAATAAATAATTTCTTTTAGTGAATGGAGTCAGGGCCGCCCAGAGACTAGTGGTGGCCCCGGGGCAACATTTGAATTTGTGCCCCCCCCCCCTTCCAAAAATCTACAACCAAAAAAAAAGGTCAATCCTATTTTATCAACCAAAAAAAAAAAAGGTCAATCAATACGGCGGGGCCGCTCGGGCCTCATGAGGCCCCTTCTTTTTGTGGGGCCCCGGGGCAATCTGCCCCTTTTGCCCCCCCCTCTGGGCGGCCCTGAATGGAGTTTTAATATTTCCATCTTCGTTTCCATAAAATTAAACAATAGAAAAGGACTGTCATCTAATCTCAGTAATTATCTGTCAGTATTCGTTCAAAAGCCTAGAGTGAAGAAAGAAAGAGACAAAGTCATGGATAGACAAGTGTAGAGCTCTAGATGGTTGACTTGATTGTGATACAAGTGAAAACATTTCAGTTTCACAGCTTATTATTTATTTATTTATTTATTTATTTATTTATTTTTTAAATAGATTTCATTATTCCTCTTCTTACGTAAAACCTTCCTGAGAGATTGAACTATTTTTTTTCATAGGATAACTAACATATATTATCATAAATATCTTCCCATCTAGATTGGCTGTCATAATTCCTTGAGACAAAAACGGGATGGGGGTGGGAATGTTCATAAACAGTGGAACATTCCCAAAACAAAACATGTTTTATTACATAAAAATATTGAACTTACAATAATTCTTTTCAGAACCCAGACAAAACTTTTAGGTTTGATATAGAGGAGGACTATATATCAATCAGGTTCATACCCAGAGTATTTTTCAAACAATTAACACAACCAATTTCCATCTTTCTGTTGAGACCTTGGTTTCAATCGTAGTTTAATGAATTTGAATTCTTTTTTGAAGATCATTGTTGAATGTGCATATTTTAACATTGAGGCCTAAACCTTTCGAAAATCTAAAATAAAAACTTAAAGAGTAGCGATATGCGTATAATGCATTGGACGAACACACAACAAAACTAACGCTAGAGAACACACTTCGCTTCGGAGACAGACAACTGTTGTCGATCAACGCACTCTTACCGATGGTTACATAATGAACTGGTACCTATAATAATAGCCATGCAGACACAAATGATTGTAGAGTATGATTAAAAAAATATTTAAGCATATTTTATAACTTTATAGGATACAGGATAGCATTTTTACTAAAACAACGGGACAGCCGGGACTTAGCAAAAAAAAAAAAAAAAAAAAGATACTGCTACGTATCGTCAGCCTACTTCTAGAGATGATCACTTGTTTCTCTGCCACCTTATGTGGTGTGGTCTCATGGGATAATAATAATCTTCCTTTCACAATCGTTGACGGATTTTTCGAGGGCCTTCCATTCTCCAATTTGAAAATATTTCCTACCTCCATTTCACTAATCTGATGTAATACATGATCAGTGGATTCCTTAACCTGAATCCAGTTGATTATAGTAGGATAGCCATCCGATGTGCCGTTCAATAACTATCGATCGGTTGTTTGGTCCGCTTTTGTGGCTGACAGTAAACATTCTACAAAAATTATTCCAGCATTTCTTTTTTTATTTATTCCAATATTACGTTTTCATTTTGTTGTTATTTTTTTCTTCGTTTCTTTTCTCTTTCCAATTGCATTTATAATTTTTTTTCTTAATAAAAAAAAATAAAAAAATAACTTATTGTTAAATATCTACATAAGTAAGTAAAATATACATAGAAGTATCAAGGTCTGTAAATCATTCTTTCAAGACAAGCCTTTATTTAAAGATTTAATTACAAGCTTAAATTTGTTAATTTTTTTTTAAAGGCATTCTCTTTTTGTATTTTTTATTAAGTTCTTTTTCATTTTCTTTTTGCTAAATACTTGAATCTCAAATAGCTTTTTTGTTTAATAACTAGACGGCTACCCGTCGTTTCGCTCCGGAAGCCTTGCAGATGTAACGGGAAAGAAAACATTTTATTTATTCATAACAACAAATTACATTAAGTAAACTAAACACTAAAACTAAGAATAAATAAAAGGATAAATTCTAAAAAATAAATGCAATACATTATTAAAATTAATTTGTAATAGTCAGGAATTTGCGCAGTTGAGTTGATCATGCAACAATAGTTCTGGCAGCATTGTATTATAAAAAAAGGTAAACAAAGTTTCGTAAATTCATAAATAACAGCACTGTTTTAGAAATTATTTGTTTTGCTGCATTCCATAGTTGTTCGTGAAACTAAGAATAATAGAAGATGTTTTTCTGTTTTTCTTTTCATTTATCATTATTTCATAATTGAACTGAAAAGAAATTATTAAAGCATGTTGTTTCATTCTGTTAAATTCTAATATCAATTTTTTTTTCTTCCAATTTTTATTTCCATTAGTTAGAAAGAATTAGCAGTTACATATAAACACGAGCCTGGATTTATTTTATAAACCTTCAAATACTTTATAGGAGGTGGCTTTAATCAGACACTGATGCCCATGTGCACCAAACTTCAATTAACCTTGCATTGTGGACGTAGCTAAAATTAGTGGGGGGTGCTGCTGCAGAAAAATTTTAGATTTTGCTTTAAAATTGTGTTAAAGAAAACAAACATGTATAAAAAGAAAATTTATTTATAAACTTGATAAATTTCTTTTTATATATGTTTGTTTTCCTTTCACACAATTTTAAAACAAAGTCTAAAATTTTTCTGCATCAGCACCCCCCACTAATTTTAGTTACGTCCACAATGCAGCCGTCAAAGTTAATTGAAGTTTGGTGCACTTGGGCATGTGATTTTTATCGTTGTAGAAAGACTGCTATTCTTCAGCCATGATTTTACGTTGAAAAGAAATCTGTCTGATTGGAAACTACATTTTCTTTTAAGAAAACGTCTTCGTTCAATGTATCCGTGCTCTAACTCCAGCCTTTAAACAACAGTTCGGACAGGGTCCGCTTCAGTCGGTCGTAGATGAGGCAGCCGTTTCCCGACTATAAATTTCAACTTATGCAGTAAAAAAATACGACAATATTTTTGTTGACATTAGGATTTTTGGTTGGATAATTACGGAGTGGATTTGCAAGACAAGAAGGGTCCGGAATCGCAAAACGATGTAATACGAATTCGAAGGATGGAAACTAATGTAATTATTGTTTCTGAACGCTGAAGCAGGGCTTGAGTTTAAGAAATTCTCATCCTAAAAATTAAGAATTTACTAAGGAAATTGATATTGTGTTTTTTTATTTATTTGTTTTTTTTTTCGCCAAGGGCGATGCAGCAGATATGAAAATATGTTTGACACGTTTTCCGAGAGATCGCAAACGTTTTAGATTTATAAGCTACAGATCAGATGTTTTTAGTAAATTTTACGACATAATCAAAAAATAAAAGAAAAGATAAAATTTAGGTTTTTTTTTTTTTTTTTATCTGTAATGCATTACAACAATCAGTTCGGTACTTCTAATTGTGCAACATTTAGTCGTTCCTTAGCCACCAGATTTCGCTGTTGAAACTGACATTATACTGCATCTTTTTCAATTTTCCTAAACGTTCAATAAAATAATCGATAATGCTTTCCTTTAATTCCTAACAGAAGATTCGTTAAAGATTAACTCATTATGCTAATGACAACCTTGTTTATAAAACTGGATTAATTTCAGTAAATATAATAATTTGAAAATGCAGTTCAAAGGGCTTTAGCCTATGGAGTGAAAGTATTGTCAATGGCACATTAATATTATTATTTTTCGTTTTTATAAACGAAACAAAACTGTCACGGCGCATTAATCTAATTCTGTTATTCTGGTGAATAATAATATAAAAAAACAAGCAAGCAAGCATTTATTAACCAAAATAATAACTATTGAAGAACTAACTAACTTATGTGCTATTATAGGAATTAAACCATTCTTAATTAATTGTGCAGCTTTAATTATGGTTTTAATCTTAATTTTATTATCATGTAATCAAATTTTCAACAGAGGTTAATTCTATTACGTTAAGTGCTGTTGTCTTTAAGTGCAATTAAAAATGCAGTGGAGGGGGGGAGGGAAAGTCAATAACGTAATTAAACCTAGAACCTTATTACAATCCCCAGCCCACTTCAAATGTTAACACTATTTAATTGCTTTTCAGGAACGCACATGTTAATGTAGAACCAATTCCCCTTTTATCTGGACCATTCGGCCCTAACACTAACTTTTCCTGACAATTTTGTAATGTTGTCTTTGTGCAGTGACGTGCTTTCAAGGGTTTTCATTTCTCAGCGAAGAGAAACAAAAAAAAGGCGCGAACCAGGATATTGATTCATTCTTTCGCCGCCAGGCTGTGCTTAAAAGAGCAAATAAAAACAAGAAATTAATGCCTTTTTATTATGCAAAAAAAAAAAAAGGAAAGAAAAGAAAAAAGAAACGGAAAATAAACAAAATGAAAATGTGAATGTTGAAAACTTTCCTCGCTATCCCTATGGCGATGAGTCGACTCTTCCAAGCCTATGATTGGTTGGATTTAGTTGTTTGAAAACACCCGCATGGGAGTTGACTAGTGTGTGTGTGCTTGTAGTGCGAAGGACGCTAATAGGGAAAAGAAAAAAAAAGCTCTATAGGAGAAAGCCAGTGTTTCATTGTGTCTTGTTAGTGGAGAAGTCTTTATCGCGGAGGATGTGACCCAAACGACCTGTAAGAGAGAGAGAGAGAGAGAGCAAAAAAAAAAAATACCCGCTGCTGCAAGGGGTTCGGTTTCTCGTGAAGAAAAGACTCAGAAAAATTGCTCTGCTCGGCTGACAGATTGATATCACTTTTATGGGAAATGTAAGTAAACAGTTAATTCAGTTTTTTAAAAAAGTCCAAACTATTAGAGCAGTTGTTAATTAAACTTTCCCTTTTATCTTCAGTCTTTCAGTTTTTTTTTTTTTTTTTTTTTTTTTGTAGTTTTGTTTCGGAGATTTAATATTTCTAACTTAATTCAGTATTTGTTTAAAAATAATTACTGTAACTAGTGATATTAATTTATAATAGTCTGAGTTAATAGGATGAGTTATAATAGTCTATTTAAACCAAACTAATTAATTCAGAAAGTTGTATTAGAATTTTTTTTTATATATAAAATTATTCTATGTGTGGTGGCCTAATTATGTTTTCTATTATAAAATTCACATTTTAAAGTTTCCGTTTGTTTTTTGTTTTTTTTTAATTCGAATTTAATGTTTCTAAATGATTGTTGTGACAAATATTTCTAACTTTGTTCAGTTTTATTTTTTAAATAGTAGCCTGTGTTTATCTTTTGACCCTAAACTGTAAAAACTATATCCATTGTAAATGACTGGCGGTGTAATGTGATTGACTTCGTAAAATGGAAGTAAGAAAGTTTCAGTCACTTGTCTTTGTAGGTTTTCAATTCATTAACATTAATATCAAAACATCAGCTGGAAGTTTGTTTGTTTTGAAATGAAGGGCTAGTTTCAAGACCAAAACAATTATAACCATCTTTTTAGAGTTGACCCATAAATAAAAATGGAACCATATACTCAGAAAATCACTCTTTCTGTTTTACAGCAGCTGGACCAAAAATGTGAAAGTGGAATTGCAGCTAGGCTTGTTTAAAAATTTGTTTAGAAAATCTTGATGATATTGTTAGCACTGAAACGATCTTAGACACTTAGTTTGTATTTGTTGTAAGTGTGAACCATTGTTGAATGATTAACAATAACATAACATAATATTAGGTCACCCACATCAATCATTAAAACTCAGTGAACCAACAGAAAGAAACGATTGTTGGTCATCTAACAATGATCCAAAGAAATTGGACAGTTTCACCAAACTAATAACGATGGAGACTAAATGTAACAACAAAGCTTATTACAATAAGGGAACTAAAATACTTCTAGGATTAAGGTAATCTTTTCTTGCCTAAATCGTTTCGGAAATATTTTTAGGATTGTTGTTAGATTTTATTAGACATGAAATGAAGATAATTATGTAAAAGTAGTGAATCGTTGCAAGACATTCTGTTTACTAAAGAAGTTTAAAGTTATTTCTCAACACTTATTAAGTGCACGTTAAATATGTTGGTTCGTAATAGTTTGAACATTCTAGTTATTTTTTTTATTTTTTTTTTTGAAGATTTTCTTCAAAACTTTCGCTCAATTGAATTTTAATTTATAATTATAACTGAATTGAAATTTGTAAAGCGATACTAAGGCTGCAAAATATCAGGGCGACCATCCAAAAAAAAAGTTCGTATCACAACTGGAATAATAAATATGAATTTTAACATTTACAATTATAAAAAAAAAAGATTCTTTTTAATATTTATTAAAAATATAAAATGCCAAAGCTTAAATTATTTTTTTTCCCTCTCCACAACTGCTAATTTATTAAAGAATTGTTCCTCCCCCACTCCCTATTCAGAGCCCTACTCTCAGAGCACGAAGAACACGATACAAAGAAAAGAAATTTTAGGGTACATAACTCGATACAATTGGTTAAAAATCTTTCAAATCAATAAATTGAAAAATAATTTTGGTTTAAGATTGGAAAACTATATAGAATATAAATTATTCAGTCAAATTAATTCGGAAAAATATAATTCTAAAACACTAATGGCGGAGTGCACCAAACTTCAGTTAACGTTGATGACTGCAGTTTGGACGGAGCTAAAATTAGTGGGGGGTGCTGCTCCAGAAAAATTTTAGCCTTTGTTTTAAAATTGTGTAAAAGGAAACAAACATGTATAAAAAGAAAATTTATTCAGAAACTTGATAAATTTCTTTTTATACATGTTTGTTTCCTTTCAGACAATTTTAAAACAAAGGCTAAAATTTTTCTGGAGCAACACCCCTCACTAAATTTAGCTCCGTCCAAACTGCAGTCATCAAAGTTAACTGAAGTTTGGTGCACTCCGCCATCAAAGTATCAAAAAGGTTAAAACTTCGTTAATCGCTGACGTAATTGATGAGAATATTACTCATAAAATTACAGTAGTTAAGAATTTAATCAAATAATATATGTATTTTATTCTTTTTCAAAAGAATTACTCGAAAATCGTTTAGTTTGAAAACCTGTAATTCGGGGGAAGGTATCCGTGTTCTTCGAAACTCGTATTCTTCAAGTACCGTGTTGTTCGGGAATTACCTGTATTTTAGGACTTGCTGTTAATGGGATCGTGATTATTGATTCCGTTAATTTTGAAAACAATATTTTTAAATCAAATGTTGCAAAAAAAAAAAAAGCGACGTGTCCCAAAGAAAGTGTTAACGCTGTTATATTTCGCTTACGCAATGAGTATGTAAAGATAAAGAAATGAGTATATTTTCATTGTAAAAACACTTTTTAGTTACCTAACATTAATAACATAACGGTCACATATTAGTACATTAGTAAATCCTTCTCGGGCGGTGATACACGGCGCATACTATTCAAATAATAAGTGTAGCAGATTCTGTCAGATGTTCTGCAATTGTTGGGCTACTTCGCTTAGATTCTGTGATGCCTTCTTTGCGTATCATAAGACTTGCTGGATTAGCGAGAGATCTAGGGACCTGGTTAGCCATGAGAGGATATGAATAACCCATGCAGGCATTGATGATAGTCTGGCCTACCATTATGAAGGCATCACAGCATAGGCAGTAAAATTGGCTGCAGGATATTGCCAATGTACAAGAGTGCTATCAAAGTACCTTGTAGCAAAACTAGGGAAGATGGGCTATTGTAGGAGATGGCTCGCCAGACTGTACCCTTAGATGTGTTAGTAGCATTGTTGATGTGTCAGTTCGACCACTGCAACCAGATTGGAACAATGACGACGTCCTCTGCAAATTAGATACGTTCAGCACATGTGACAGAAGCAATAATTATCCCTGAAGCAAATTCAACTGCGATTGGATACTCGTTGGATTCCTACGTTTGGTAGTCGTAGGTAGATGTGTTAAGAGACTCCCAGAATCAAGTCCTGCCTTTGACAGTCGTCGCCGAATGATGTCCCTTGATGCTACATAAGTCCTTAGACGGAGGACACGTACGCCGTGGTGTTGTTGTTGATCATTTTTAATTTTAATCCTTTGCATAACTAACCGAAGGACATTCTCGTTTTGCTGCTCTTTTAGGAATGCATCGTTGTTTTTGTTTTTTGAGCAACAGTGAATATAATAATGAATTCAGTTATTGAAAGAAAAAAAATTGGATCAACAAACCAGGTTTGTTAAGTGATCGAGAATTCAAACTACGAAACTGGAACCAAACCATTTATTAATATATAGATTATCAGTAGAGGTTGGTTTTTGTTTTTCCTTTCATTTCTATTTTAAATTCAATCTGTAATTTCGATTAGAGTAGATGAATAATTTGAATTAAGTGAGAGTTTGATTGTGTGGACAACTGAATAAACAATGAAATCGATTAATTCTGGATCAATCCACAAGGGTTTATATAAAGACAAACATTGACAAATGGAATTATTTTGAGTAACAATGAAAAGAGGAAGTCTGTTCTAATGAGCCTAGGAAACGAAATGGACAGTTCTTACAATAAAGGTATTTTGTAAGAATTTATTATCGTATTGCAACAGAGTTAACGATTTGATCGAAAAATAATAGAGAAAAATTGGTAATAGGAAACAATACAAAAATTCCCTCTTTTGTGTCTTTTTGGATCAAAATCCTTCTATCAAATTGAAGAACGTCTTGTAAATCATTAATTTTTTATCGAAGATCACATTCCATTCAGATACGACTCACTCATAACGAGGATTTGCCCAAAAAATAATTGTAATTAATAAAAATAATAATAAGTTTAAAGAATATTCATCGAGAATGATCTGACTGGTGGTTGCTTCTCTGCAGGGGATTTCTGATGTTCCACTGCGAAGCCAACACGAAAGAAGAATTTAATTTTAAACAAGTAATAACTGGAATAATTTAAAATCTATTTTCCTTACAATACTGTTTCATAAAATTTCTTTCCTTTTTATTTTTTTTTTTATAATCAAACGAAACGGAAAATCTTCATTTATTTTTAAATTATAATATTTGCTTAAGTTTCTGAAAAAGCTATTTTTGTTTTTTGTATTATTTACTTAAGTTTAATTTTTTTTTTATTTTTTTTTATTTGAATCTACATTTGAATTACATTAGAGTCCCTTACAGGTGCTACAGATATTTTTCTTAGATATACTTAAATCTATATGAATGAAATAAAACAAACTAACAAAATAATAATAATATTATTGAAAAAGATTGTATAAATAGAGATGATATATGTATATATACAGTAGTTCAGATATAATAATAGTATACATACATACATATATATACATACATACATACACACATACGTACATATACATCTACATACTCATACACACATATACATCCAAATACTTATAAATTATAAAGTGAGTTATAGATTACATGAGATACAAAGATATATAAAAGAATGCACAAGTTTGTACAAAGGATTTACAAAATGTGTAGAAACGGTTGTACAGTATATGTAAAATAGATTTCCTTAATTTGTATTTACATAAATAAGAAATTCATACAGATATATTTGTTTATTCTTATCTAAGAAATTTACATTAAAATTGCTACTTTCTGTGGTGCAGTCAGTATAGCATTAGAAATTTTAATGGATGCCTATTTATGAAAATTGATTTTTTTTTCTTTCAAATTTTTTCACTGTTGTTAATAAACCATTTTATTAGGAATTTTTTTAGTTCGGAAATTTTTGTAAACGATCTAATTTTGTTAATGCCAATCTTGTTGATGGTTTTTTCCAAAATATGCAAATAATGCATTTTTCCATAATTATTGTTAATTTTTGGATATTCTAATTTTATTGTATTGTGATCTCTTAACTGATAATCATTTTTTCTGATATTTTTCCATTTGTAAATCAAGCTATAGTAATTCTTTACTATTAAATTATATTTAATTATATAAATTTAATTAATTTTTAATCGTATGAAATCGCGCGCAAATTAATGATTAGTTAGCGGATTAATATTAGATAACCTTGCTTCGTTTTCAATCTTTTTCTTTGGGCTAATTTCTCGACGTACATCCACTTCGAAAAGATTTCACATAATATGTAAAAGTTCGTTTGCCTCCTGTCTCTAAATAAACTTACGAAATTGGAAGTAAGTTAAAACAGCTAATCAAAAGGTATTAAGGACAGACACACGCTCGTGCAGATTGAATTCAATAAACTTTGATGTCCTAGGAAAGACATTTGTTATTATTTTATCTTTTATTCTGTATAATTAGGATTATTATAGAAATAGAGGTGTTGGTTCTCTTTAAAACTGTTACTTCACGTAATAATGATTAAACTGAATATTGCTCTTATTCTATGGAGTTATCTAAATAGAAATTGTAAAACGAGAAGTAAACACTAAATCAGGAGAAAGGCTGGAAGTAAAATGTTATATTGACTTAAGTGTTGTTGCCTAATTACTTAATAGTGTCTAAAGGAAGTTGAAATATTCAAAGAAAAAAAAACCTACATAAAGAACCAACTGCTAGCAGTTGTTAATTCTGTTATTATTCGTATTAATAAATTTAAGAAGCTAGAACTCTTTATTATTAAATTAATCGTCAGTAAACACATTTTTCCAAGGAATATGTTTACACACGATTAATTCGAAAATCCTGGACCGGAATAAAATTGAGTTTAGAGATTATACTGAACTCTTCGCTAAAATATTTATATTCTGTTTGTTTATATTCCTTGTCCTTTGACCTAACGGGACTAAACTTTATATAGAAATGTGTAGGATCTTTGCATATAATAAAATAACGTTTTTCCAAATAGTTTGAAATCTATTTTTCTGCAAAACCCTCGTAGGTTATTATTTGTATTTTATTCATCAGAGGATATTTAGAAAACTAAAAGAGTGATTGAACTTTTTGTTGTTGTTCTTTTTATTTTACATTGCAACTCTGACATTATTCAAGCGGAAATGCGTTTTTTATTTATTTATTTTTGGAACCTTAGGGTTAAATACATAATGAATAACTTTTGAGTTCATTTTCAGCAACATTTACTTTTGAGCAATATTTGTAAAAATAAAATTGATCTTTTACTATCAGAGATTCCTAAAAGAAAGAAATTCATAAAATTTGAGAAATTAGGAAGAGTTTCTTTGTTTTGTTTTTGTTTAGTTTCGGGATTTAAAAAAGCTGTGTTGTCCTAGTTTTAAAAAGTTATGATAAAGATGGTGTTTTTTTTTATTAACTCAGACAAAAAAAAAAAGAAAAATCACATTGTAGTTTGGTTAACGCTTAGATATTGGCAGTGAATTAAGTTCGATTCTAATGAGAAATAGACTTAAATAATTGTAAAAAATTTCCGTAAAGAATTAGTTTCTTGAAAGCTTTTCATTTAGAAAAAATTATAAATAACTGCTACTATTATCATTCTATAGGTAAATTTCGGTATCCGCGTTTTCGCATATCCGCGGTCCATTCTTTGCGTGAAGACTTAACACTATGTCTGCCTGCATGGAAGCTTCCACGCATGCGCCTTTTCCACCCCCGTCATTTGTGCTGAGCGTCCATTTTTGTTGCTATTGCCTTATTGGTCAATATTATCTTCATTTCAGATTATTAATTATACTATTATTAAATCTTGATCCGTAAAGAAATTCTTCACTCTTTGATAAAGATATCTGAGAAAAATAAAGGAATCAAGAAAGTGAAGAGAAGACTGTGTCAAAGAAAACGAAACCCATTCTTTAGAGATGAAGTTGGAAGTTCTGAATGCGTTGTTTAGAAATGAGCATAGCTTTGATATTCAAAGGCACGGGGTTTCTACAGTCAGAATCATTCTCAATGGTGCTGATACAATTTTTAACAGCCCTCGGTCGTCGACGAACATCAAACCAGAATAACGAAATCTTGATCTGATGCAATGAAGAAAAGCGAAATGCTGGTTACGTGGATTGAAGCGACAGACAGAATATGCCTTTGTCTGAAGCGGTTGTCTGATACAAGAGAGGTTTGTAAGAAAGATCTGAGGAAAGATGAAAAGCAACCGATGTCTTTTGCTGCATATTGGGGGTGGTTCTTAGCTTTAGTCCCCTTGTAGAGACTGGGCAGCTGCAGATTACGTCGTCGCTCGAGAATTTCATGATGTCTTCAAAGGAAAGATAGAAGAAGGAGGCAAAGCAGGTGTTTCATTAGATGAAATTGGTCTGTTCTGAAAGCCCAGTCATATCCATCAAAGAAACAGCGCCTGGGTTAAAAGCAGCGAAAGACCTTGTTCTTTAGAGGCATTGCTTCTGGGAATATAAAATAAAGGCTCTTATAATGTTTCACTCAGGAAACCAACAGGGACAAAGACATGTTATTTGGAGGGTGAATAAGAAAAGCTGGATTAACATCACTGATTTTCAGTGAATATTTTTATGGAGAGTTGGACAAGGAATTGAAGGCTTATTATAAAATGAAAATAATCCTTTCGTAATTCTTGTTATTCTAAATAAAGCTCCTGGTCACCGACAAATGTTGCTGATCACATTGAAGTATTATTCTTAGATTATTAATAGTATTCTTCTTCTCGCCCCACACAACATCACTTCTCCACTCCACGGATAAAGGAATCATCGCTACTTCTGAAATTTTTTATCTGCGTCAAATCTTTGAAGCTTGTCAAGACGTAGGATCATGTGAATAATTTAGCATCAAGGAGTTTTTAGCAGTAACTTAACATCAAGATTCAAGTATTATTATTTGCGTGGAATGGACTCATTTCCCCTGTAAATGTCGTATGGACGTAACTTTGGCCTGCGGCTGTGTCCTAGATTTCATGTTGGAGGATGATGCTACCAAAGCAAAGAAACAATTGCAACATTGGATTTGAGGAGGTCGACAAAGAAAATACGGAAGGGTTGCTTCAATCGCCTGAGCAAGGGAGATCTTGTGGCTATGGAGGAGCTTATCAGTGATTCAAGTTTCTGTGAAAGTTGAACTTGTGAAAACTTCCCTACGAAGGTCGTGTTTGAAGCTGATACACTGCCTTCTTTCTTCTGAGAACTTACCTCTGACCACATGAGGAGTCCAAAGTGAAAAGGAAGTGAAAGTGCTCTTAAATTCTAGAAGGAATGTCTACAATCAAAAGTTGAAGACTTCAAGTCGATTTACCATCGAGAGATTCTTGAAAATGCAGCCTTCACTTTCAGCCAAAGAGCATGTGATTCAGAAGATGTTGAAAATAAAGAACTACTTCAATATTTCTTTTATATCTGCTGAATATTTTATGTATTAGTCTTGTGTCTTAATATCTGAAAAAGAGATGCATTTTCGATTAAATTAATCTTGAAAGATCAGAATTTCGCTCGTGTATTTCCTTACCATCTTATGATTCACGGTAATTAGTTTCCGAGAAACTCCCGTTTATAATGAGTTCTACTTGAATCTAGTTCTGTGAAAGGAGTAAAAGCTCTTTCTCCCACCGCCTTCCTTTTTTTACTAACACACAATTTCAAACTATTTTAGGCGCGAATACATCTTCACCTGCGGAGTGAAGGCAGTAACACCGCCAATGAATTTTAATTTCCTTGAAATAGACTTTAATAATCAAGGAATCACATTGTATTAAAAGGTTTTGGTTTAATTCTTTTAATAAAGGAAATATTCATTGAAGTGGATTTCTTCTCTTCCAATGTATAATCTCATGAAGCCAAACATAACCGAAAAGCCTGGACTTCTTCGCCTTTATTTGTTTAAGTTTTTTTATAAACAATTTAATAGATTTATAGACAGAATAAAGAAACGAGGCATAACGTGCAGATGAAGATGTTAAAGAAAAGGGAAATCGCCCATCATGCATCAATGCAAACAAAGCAAAGGTCATGCCAAGAGCTTGTCAGAGACGGCCGTTTCATCTTTCAATATATATTAATGATGATGAAACAGCCGTCTCAGACTCCACTTCGTTGGCATGAATTTATTTTGTTTCTATTGGAACATGATGGGTAATTCCTCATTTCTTTAATATTGAGTAATCAAATTTGTTAATACAGTGAAGCTCGATCTTTCGGATCCAAGATCTCGAAGATCGCGATCTGTCCTACCTTTTTTTTTTACTTCGCGATGTCAAATGTCATATACTTAGAGAATCCTTTTATCGCCTACACTATTCCAAATCGATTTAAAATGGTCATTTCGCGATTACCTACATCATTCAGAGCGATGTGAGAGAATTTTATACAGTATTTATAAATATTTGTAAATCATTACCTTTTCAACACTTTGATGGGTTATATAAGCCAAAATCTTCATGCAGTATTTTTGTTTTCTTACGGTTTGGCGCCGCCATCTTGGTTCTTGTACAAACGACGATTGTGCAAATCGCGAGCAGTTCTCTAAAATCAATCGATTTTCATACTTTTTGGGCGAAAATATGGTAAATTTTGCAATTTTACAATTATACACCTTTTCCAAAATAGAAGAGGTCCAAGACCAAATCGCATTATATTTGAATTAGCGATATAAACAACCGTGTTATAGCCGAGCTTCACTGTTATGTGATATGTTTGCTTACTTTATATTTCTTTTCTAAACATTTTCTAAAGCATTGTCACAGATGACTGTATTTACTACAAAGTAATCTTCGCCAGAGAAATTTAGTATTTTGTTCTTTGTAATCCTTCCAACATTTATTGAAATTGTAGAGAAAATATTTACAATTGGAATAGTTTTGATGATCCAACTATGCGACAACCGAAGTTTTTATAAATATTGTTAAGTCTGTTTGTGGCATCTAAAGAAATTTTTAAAAATTCCTAGCTTATTTTGCACGTATTTCTGACAAATACAGGTTAGCATCTTCTCTCATTTCGTGTCATCCTTTTCGACCTTCTACTTGATGCTATACAAAATTGCAAATCTCAAAACTGTTTTGATGTACTTTTGAAACGTTTTCTTTCTCCATTTCCTCTCGGTCCCTCCTAAATAAACCAAACTACATAGACTGAGAGAAAAAACTTGCCAATCTTAGGCTTTGGCCCATTTTAGAGAATAGTAATACATTAGAAATACTGTAATAGGAGATCAACTGTTAACTCTTTAATTGTTTTTTTTTTTTTGTTTTTTTTTTAATTTTCGGGGTTCTAAACAATCACGTGACCAATTCTCTCGTGTTGGATGAAAGGATATGGGAATGTAGACGGAAAAAGACTTATTCAATCAGTTTTTCTTACCTTACTAACTGTTGAACTGCTGCCTAAAGCTCCTTGAAATTTGGAAAGCGTATTTCACAATTTGAGATTATCTAACTTTTAAATTATTTGAAATCTTATTTAAGTGGGTCCTTGTTGAGAAATTAACCAGAAAAGATGACGAAGATGCATTTAGACAATGGATCTCTATCGATGTTAAATAGTGAAGGTTAATCCTTTTAGCCATTTCATTATTTGCGTGGGGATTAAAGTAATCCGATTTAGACACAACTTAATGAACACGAATTCTTATTTTTTTCAGGAATTAGAATATTTAAATTGTTTGTATTGAATTATAAAATTATAATTAGAATTAAAAAATAATCTTTTGTCTTTTTTTTCAAGAGACAGAAAAATAAAGAAATTTTAAGAAATAACATTGTAAGACAAAGGTTTTAAGGAACTCTTTGTTATATATTTAGAAAAATATTTACAAAGATTAGAAATAGTGATTCCAAATAAAGCTATCAAAAGAAATAGATACTAAAAGATCAGAGTTGTTGTTGCTTGATTTCGTTTTTTGATAGTATTTGTTGAGAAGCCATATCTTGACTTATTCAACAATGGATAACTGCAGTTAATGACAGCCAATTAACTGAAATAGCGTTCTAGAATCTGATTAGAATAAATAAATGCAGTTCTCTGTGTTCATCCATACATTAAGTCTTTTAGAAGATCTCTTGAAACCACATTGTTGAAGATTATTTGATAAAAAGAAGCTTTTGGATGGTATCTCTGTAGCAGGAAACTAAAAACCTACTAAAATATTTATGGGAATTGAAGGAGATTCCGGTTCAAAACAGAAATTTTCAAAGTTACATCCGAATTTGTGTTTATTGGAAATAAGTGATTTTGCGTAAAAAAAACAAACAACAGAAATGAAGAAATGGCTTAAAACAAAATTCTCTCTGTATGGATTAGAAAGTGTTCGTATGATCTCACACGTAGTTAAAACACTATTCATATAAAAAAGTTCAGTGAAATACTTTCATTTCTCTTTGAAACGGATGTTTGGAATTCTTAGTAGAGTTTCTTTTGTCCCATTTATAATTCTAATCTAAAGAGGAACTTTGATAAATTATAATGAATTGGTTCTTGACATCCCCGTTAGTTGATAAACCTAATTTCCGTTGCCTTATGTTCTGATTGCCTTTGGTTGCTGATGTTATGTAATCGAGATGTTGTGAATCCAACTTCTTCCCAATTCTCTTAATATTTTCTGAAATTTAGTGAAATATTAGGAGGAATTCTTGATATGAGAAAGAAGAAGCAAATCCTCTTTCTATCCTTTGTCTATTAAATGTCTTTTCTGTCTGTAACTGAAACGTTCCACTGATTATAGAAAGTACGTATTATTATTGGCAGTCGATTCAATCTCTCTATCAAAGAAGAAAGAAGAGAAACAGACAAGTATTCGAGAGATGAGACCTTATTGATCTAAAGGACACACAAGAAAATGATTGATCAGATTTAAAATGTGATTTTGGTAAATCGAATGTAATTATTTAAAGATATCTAAACTAACTAAATTTTTAGATTTGTCATTGATAGATTTCATGAACACAGATAGACTTTTGAAAACGGCTTCTTCTCCCTTCTAATGCCTCTACGTGAGAACATATCCTTGGATAGCTATGTTTTTAGAAATATAAACACTTATTTTTAGCGATGAGTGTAAGGGAGACGCTGTGTCTGTCTACACCATTACAGCCTAAACTACAAGTTGGATAGACATGAGTCATGCCCTATTGGAATCTTATGACTTGAAGAGGTGAGGAAAAATGAGGTCCGGTCTGAGGTCGCTCCCTGTTTCGATACTCTTAAGAAAGAGTATTTTCTCAATATGTTACAGGCACTTTTGAATGGTTTTATTCAGCTCGTGTTCGTAGCTGTGATCTTAGAGGTTAGTATATTGCATTGTGGCCGCAATAACCCGGATTCGAATCCTAGTCACTCAATGCGTTTTTTCTTTCATCTAATTCTAATTTTTTTATTCCATTTTAATAAATATTTTATATTTTTTTAATCATTATCAAAATGAAACATGTACTGAGTCGTTACGTTCTTTACCTTGTTTACTTTTTTTGTTATTATAATGAGAAAGTTGTAGCCAAATGTAATCGAAGTTAAAATAGAATATTATTTTAATTTTCGATTCAGTCCATCAAATAGTTGTATAAGTTTTAATTTCAATAACATTTATTTGTACGGGTTGTCTTGGATATCAGAAAATACTGCTACATTTTTTTGTTTTACTTTTTTGTTAAATTCTTGCCAACATTTTGTTTTTGTTTAATCGAGTTTTTTTTTTTTTTTTTAAATATAACAATGATAATTTTTTCATCCAGTTTCAATGTTTCGGTTTAGGCTATTCAGGCGCGTAGCTAAGATTTTGTTAAGGGGAGGGGTTCGGTTTTTGCGAAGGGGCTTAGTGTCAATTACATTAAATTTTATATATGTTTATATAAATATAAACGTATATTTATATAAATCACTTTGCTTTCTTTAAATGAAACTTTTTAACTTTTAACATAAAATGATCTTAATACTAAAATCTACGGCGAAGTTAGGTTCTTTGAATTTCATCAATGACACACACACACATTTTCTTTTCTTTTTTTTCTTCACTGAAAGAGGGGAGGGGGTCCGGAAATGTTTATTATTGTTATAAAACCTGATAAATATATAAATAATAATAATAATAAAAAAAAGATTTAAACAGAATTCCCTAAGATTATAGGAAAGTCTGATATTTAATTTACTTTTTCTTTAAAAAATAAAAAAAATAAATAAATAATTATACTACTTGTATTCAGCAGAATAAATGGAATAAAATAAACACTTTTTATTTATTAATTTTTTAAATATTTTAAGAAGTAACTTTTACATTCTTTCAGAAACGTCTATTTTTATTATTTATTCTTTTTCTTGGTACAGTATAATTCAGCAATTTTTATATATAAAAATAATAAACAAGATGTACTCAACTTAAAATCTTGCTTTTTTTTTTCCATTAAAATTTATGAAAACAAACGAAACTTTCGTCTCTTTTATTTTATTATTATTACTTTTTTTAATTAGAATATCTGTTGATCGCAAATAATAGATTTTTTTATTTTTTTATTTTCCGATTACTTTTAATCCTAGAACAGACTTTTAAGAGGATTAATAAAAGGTGATCGTTAGTTTATTCCTTCGGTTTCTAATTGGTTATTTTAATCTTCTCGATAATTTCTCATCGAGCACGGAAAAAATAGAAAAGTTAGATCGGTTTTTATCTCCTTATCCTTAAATGTACATGTCAAGTTTAGAGAAGATTCCTCCAAAGGTTAAAAAGTGATTTTTTTTTTTTTTTTTTTTTTGTGGGGGAGAGAGCCAAAATAGGCTAAAAAAAAAAATCCAAAGTTTAATGAATAAATGTAATTTCCTTAATATGACTTTTGTATAAAATAAAATTAAGAAACCAAAAATTCTGATTGTTTTAAATTAGAATTGGCAATTTTGATATAATTTACTTCGATACTTTGAGGAATGACTTTTTTTCCTTTATGGTAACTGATGGCGAATAAGATTTCGTTCCGAGGACCTGTTGTTACCTTTTACATAAAACTCAGTAATAAATATTGTATCTGTTGAAGAACTTTTGGCTTTATTCCACTTGACTGCTCTTGCTAATGTCCTTCGCAGTGGAAGTCCTCTTATCTCTAAAAATTATGAGTAGGAAGGAAAAAAAAAAACCCAGCCCTTACTTCATGGGTATTTCACCAGTCGTGTGCACAGGTTATTCTTGGTGCCAAGCCATGAGAGAAAGTATTTGTGGTTCTCTTCGATCAAACCATCTGCTCTGAACAGAAACCAACCCACGATGGCGAAACGATTCAATCCAGTTATCGGTATTTCCATAAAACAAACAAAAGAGGGCGCTCAAATCATAACATCAGCTTTTAGTTAAATATAATCTGCTACTTCGTAAAGACTGTGGATTAGATATTGGAGAACAGTAAAAGGTAAAAAAGAGAAAAAAATATATATTTCGTATTTTCATTTACATAATTATGTGAATCTCTTCTTAGTTTAGTTAAACAAGAATCTTGAAAATTAGTTCAGAATTTAATAACGTGAATAAATGAGTTAATTATTCGCATTACGAATAGATAGTTAAAAACGCTTCCAGAATTTTTAATTTTTTGAACAGTATATAGAAAAAGTAATATTGATTTATGATCCTGAAGGTTGTTGTTTATATGTTGGTAGTTCTAAATACGTCCACTAGCAGCGCTGCTATAGTAAATGCAACCAATGGTGTTTGAAGCAGCGCAGTTGTTTTCACATGCATAAAAAAAAACCCACACATTTATTGATACTTAAGTTTTTATTTAAATATAACTACATACAAATCTCAAAGTAATTAGGAAAGAAATTTTGAAAAGCACATACCAAAGGCTGCTTTTTTTTCCTCCTGTATTTTTAAAAAAATACTTAACCTTGAATTTCCTTTATATAATAACCATTTCTATTGGGCCATTCGATGTTTTTTGTCTTTTGGATATTAATTTCCTTTTTAGTAATAGAGTTTCCTCTTTAATTTTTAATTTTTCCTAATGGATGTAAATGATTCACTTTTGTCGGAGCAATGAAAATGAAATAATCAGATACAAAATGGATTCGTTTCACTCGTATCTTATTTGATTCCATGTCGTAACCCTTTTAGTTTCGCTTCTTACAAAGAGTACACGTACAATTACAAGACCGTAATTATAGGCCGGAGTTAACTAGGCGACAATAAAACAATCGTGGCACTCCTATCGAGGTCTTAACTTATCCTTTCATTCCTTTTATGGGTTTATTTCTCGGCCTTCGCATAAGAATTCTCCTTCCTTCATTATCTGTCCTTTCCTGTTCATTATTCTTCGTTAGTTATGGAAAATTGACTGTTTATTAAGGTTTGTTGTTTCGCATTCATTTTTATGGACGATTTATTTTATTAGAATCCGTAAGTGTTTTGTGTTTTGTTTTCTTAAGGTTCTCGTTATGTAAGTCTGTTTTCGAATCAAGTGCATGGAATTTTTGATTGGCTGTAGATTAGGCTTAGCTGTGAAAATCTTAAATAGAAAAGTCAATAAATTCAAGTTTAAAGAATTCCTTATTTGTCCATTCTTTGCGTAAATGAACCTGCATCCATTTATGGAATCGAAGTGAACAAAAAAGAAGGCTTCAGAAAAATAATGAGAAATTGAAATAATAACGAAGATATTAGCGTTATCAAGTGTTGCAGAAATTTTTAGGTGTTTTCACGTTGAAGTTTTCATTAATAATAATAGAAATATTTGAATAGTTTTTATATAAACCTAATTTAATACTTGTTAATTGCATTCTAATCAAAGCGCCACGCTACGAAATATACGACAGGACAGAGTAATGCAGTTTATAACATGTTATTACAGGGTGTCTACAGAATCAGGGAAATCAGGGAAACTGGGAATTATCAGAGAATTTTGTTATTCTGGAAAAAATCAGGGAATTATCAGGGAATTTTACAATTATTACTTAAAATCAGGGAATTTTTTGGTTGAACAGATCGGTTTTTTTTTTTGGTTGAACAGATCAGGGAATTATCAGGAAATTTTAAAAGAAATTGTTCATGAAATCAGGGAAAAATCAGGGAATTTTTTTATTCAGATTTTGTAGACACCCTGTATTATAAACTTCACATTGTAGTCTACATTGCTAAAATTCGTAAGTGGTTAGCAGAAATAGTTAAATTAACTTTGTTAAATCGACAGTTTCTAAGTTTTTTTTTTTTTGTTTTTTTTAAATGTTAAAAAAAAAAAAAAAAATAGCTAAAAATGAAATGTGTGCCATTTTTTAACAACTTGCGGGCCAGATGTGGCTCATGAGCCGCCAAGTGAATATATCTTGTTTAGATTGTTGAAAGAGGGTTAAAAAAATGATATTTTGGGGATCTCTGTTCAATTTTAGATAATTAAGGAATAATCAGATTTCAGCCACCATAAAACACGTTCTTCTGCTTTTGAAGATATGATTTGTTTTTTAGATGAAATAGAGAGAAAATAGTTAATATACAATAATTGTTTTCTCTTGTTTTTATTAACTCTTTAGTTTCTATGCAGAAAGATATTGTTAAGTAGAATTTATAATCGAATGTAAGTATATAGAAATGATTTTTTTTTACATTAAATTTCTAAAAAAGTTTTAATTAAAAAATCCAAAATATAAGATTGAAAACGTTTAATCAAAGAAGTAGTTATATTAAGACTCTCAATAGAAGGAGTTTAAGAGAAGTTGTTACATTTAGAATTTTCTCAAAGTAAAGTTTATTTTATTTAATGAATGTTGTTTTTGTTTTTAGGTTCCTTCATCAAATTAAATTGTAATGGGTTTTACATTTTTATGAGCTTAGAATAAAATATAAATGTTTGAATAGGAGGAATTTTAAAATCTCGTCAATTCTTTCGATGTGGGTTGTAATGTTGAAGGGTGTGAGTTGTTATCTGTATAATTTTAGTAACAATTGAATTAAAAGAGAGGATCTAATTGATTAGCATTAATATTTGTAATTTTTACAATTAATAAATTGATATTTTTAGCTGGCACTGAAACGACTCCGGCAAATTTCCTTAATGTGAAGTAATTTCCCTTCCGCTTTCCCCGTTGCAGAACCTCAGTCGTTTCAAATGTATTTTTCTTTCCTAGAAGTTTTTCTTTTAAACATTCCAGGACTGATCTATTTCCACATTTCCAGTTTCATCAACTGAGAAACGTAGCTCAAAAGATGTCTTATAAATGGAAGAAGCAAAAAAAAAATCCCAAATTACTTCGAGGTAATATAGTCTCGGAATTAAAGAGTGAAATTGTAGGAGAATGATGGAAAAGATAAAACCGAGTTCGGTGTCATCTTGAGAATTGAATTCTAGAAATTTCTTAGTTTCGTTTTTTGGCTAAACTTTTCATTTTGTTAGATCAATCATGTGATTTGATTCCACCAATGCAGATTTTTTTAGTGTTAAATAGTTTAGATATTCAGTCATTATTTATTTGTATATTAGACACTAGTAGAAATAATATAAAATGACATAAGCTAAATGAAATTAAAGTAACTAAGACATCTTAAAATCTAGAAAAAAATCTTAAGGAAAGATCTCGAATTGTTGACACGCTAATTACAAAAGGATAGTTACACAAAGCAATTATAAGCTTTTTATAGTAAGTGTTGGATTAAAGAATAAGTCGTTAAATTTAAAGAGTTTTATGACTGGTTTCGCTGACTATGAAGTAATTTTTATTTTAGTCTTTTGTGTCACCGCATTAGGGGAAGGGAAAACCAGCATTTAACAACGAAAGAAGCAAGAGTTGGTTTCAGTTCATGAGAATAATTACGATTTAGACCGGTGGAGATTACTTGTAAATTAAGACTAATAATAATAATAAAAGAAAATTTTCACAGATTGAAATTAATGGTTCTCGCAAACACACTCACATAAACACACAATGGAAAACCAACTTTACGTAACCTAAATTGAGTGATAAATTATGTAGTTATTACATCATTTAGCTACAATGGAAGAATGGATCAAGTAATTATTTTTACAATCAAAACGTAACCATCGGAAACGATCAGATAATGAAGAAACTCGAAAGAAACCAATTTATGCTCTTGTAGCTCTATTTGTTGGATACTAAACGTTCTTGAGTTTCATATAAAACATTTGCTTTTGAATTTGATTGAATGTGGAGAAATAAATTATTAAAAAGTTCTGTATTTGATTTATTCATTCCAATTGAATGCTTTTCTTGTAATACGGAGGGTGGGGTGCTATCAATGAACAGAACTTCTTTACTAATACATAATAAACAGGTTCTGGAGAGACACCAAAGAATCGACAGGAAGAAAAGTTGGTAGGTAACAACTTCCTCAATCAATTCTTCAACAGATTCAGCTGTTTTCGAGAGGCTTAAGAAAACGAGAGGCTTAAGAAATGGTGAAAGAGAGAAAAACGTCAATCTGGAATAATACAAACAAAATAGGAGGAGTGAATACATTCAGTTGACCATTACTCAAATGAGAATAAAAAAAATTAAAAATATATCACATCATGAATAAAGAAAAAAAAATTGGATATCTGTTATCTACTTTGCTGAAAATTTAAGATTTTATTCATTCTTAGAAATAAAGTAAAATCCAAATAATTTAAATATCCGATCTCTAAAAATCATAACAAACACGGAAGTAATTATTGAAATTCGATTGTCAAACTAAACGGTTTCAATTAAGGAAAAACTAACAGAGCGATTGTATGGTAAAAATGAGTTGAATTGATATATGAATTGAGTGGCACTGGTTGACAAATCAGTTTAATAGGAAAGGGGTTATTTGGGAGATATTTGTCAAATTCTGTTTGCATAATGAAGAAAGGAGTTAAGATCGCAGATGCGTTGCAATGATTCCGAGACGTCATTCAACAGATAAACCCGTTATTGGAAGAGTTGAGGCAGGACAGTCAGATGGAAATAGTAAGTTGACTGAATGCGAGTCCTTCTACGGTTCACAGATTGTAAAGCAATTTAAGAAATACACAATCAGCCTCCCGAAGGATGGCCGCTATTTTCGGTTATGTGCTGCTACCCTGACACAACTGCTGCTGCTACACGAACGCTAGTATCTGCTTCCACTGTGCGCAGAAGGCTTCACAAAGGAGATCTTTATGCTAGACAGAGGAAACGTTCGAAATGGATAAGACTCTTCGTATCATTTAGACTGAAAGCCAGTGTAAGTCAGTACTCACCCCCACTTACACTATTTGCTCATTTGGTCAATATCGACTGAAAAATGATCATCTGAATAAAAAAATAATTTTTTTGCTAATTCATGAAAATAAAATCTATAATAAAATATTTTTAAGAAAGAAACAGTCAGTGAATCCAGTGTTAAGTTATTTCGTTGTCGAAATTATCACCGGTTTAGCCTCTTAGTTCAAGATCGATTCTTAAAAGGTTTAATTGTTGATTTTCTATTTGCCTTTTTTCTGTAACCGACACACACGTAGAGGCACCTAAAAGAATAATCCTTTTCAATTTCCATTTAGCTTCAAAATGCAAAGTTACATGTATTGAGCAATCTTTGAGAATCGTTTCAGTAAATAATCTGCTTTAATTGTATTTAAACTTCCCTAAGTGTTGTTTGTTTGTTTACTTATTATTATTTGAGATGTGGACTTTTTTCTTTTGTTTGCAGAAGAGTTGCTTAATATCCTCTTCCGTCTTTTACTTTTTAATTTCTAAAATTTCGCGTCCTGTGATTAGTGGAATTCAAACGTAATTAATGATAAAACTTTGCATTTTGAAGCTAAATGGCAATAGATTGGTAAGAAAAGGGAGACCAAGTTGTTTACTAAATGACATCCTAGGACAGCTGTTTCACGCTAATGTGGCGATCTTCAGCTAGGAGCAGTAAACAATCGGGTCCCAGTACACGGGCTTTGATTCGGACGAGAAAAAGATAGGTATTTGTTGATTGAATGGAAATAAAAAAAAAAAATCGAATGGTAAAAATAATGTACTACTGATAACAGCAATCTAAGCTTGAAATTAAGACTATTTTTTTCATGAAAAGACAAGAGTGGAGTGAACTCTTACAAAAGGAGGTATTTATATATTAATTGAAATTGAATACTCATTATCACAATTTAAGTTTGTTTTTGTTTTGTTTTTTTTCTATTAGCGAAACGCCCTATCAACATATTTGAACAAATATAAATCGTTTTCTATTTTTTTCACTCAAATATTATCAAAAAAAAAAAAAAAAAAAAAAAGAAATCAATCAAATAAATACTCGTAGGGAAATTCTAAAAACTATTTATTAAAAAAATTAAAAATAAAACATTGTGCTAAAGCATAAAATTAAGGGCGACCGATTAAAACCCACGCGGACATTGAACGTGTTGAGCAAAAAAATGCCCAGAACTGACTTAAACTTCACCTAAAGATCGTTGGAGATTGATCCGCAGCGCAACGACAGCCGACTGTCCACCGGAAAACGATGAAGTTTAGGAATTTTTTCCAGGCTTGAATTTCCTGGCTTGAAATTTGGATATGCGTTAGTTTAGACGTAATCTATATTTTATTCGACCGTATCTGTAACAGTTTGAGGCATAGTCTATTGGATTACAACGCTTAATCTGGCGCTGTAATTATAATTTGTAAATCAAGAGCCAGATGGCGCTGTATGTTTTTGCCTTGGTTTTAATGTGTATCTTTTCAAATGGAAGCCAATCTGGCTTTACCTATTGTATCAGAAATGTATTAAATTACTTATTTTGAAAATATGTTCTCCTTGCAATTTCACTGCGGAAAACACTCTTACTAACACAGTCAACTGTTTGTTTGCGAAAAATTCTGCCCATTTTTCGGGATAGGCAGAACGGTTACTCCATTCCTACGGTGGATACGATGATGAAGTCCCTTTGCCGATCCGACCTTCCGATCGGGAGTTGTTAGGGGAAACAGACACGGACGGACAGGACAAACGCAACAGCACTCATACGAGTCGCTAAAAATCTATATTTCAAGTGATCGAAGTATTATTTAGTCCATTTGCTATTCAACAATTGTTAACACTTCCTTAACATTTATCAAATGTTTTATTTTCATTCGAGAGAATTTTAGAATTTGCTGGATTTAATTTTTGTTAACGTAGATCAGGACTTAACCAAATTAGATTGAGCATCAAAGACCTTTCCAGTTCCTAATAAGTTCTTATGAAGAAATAACTCTTAAAAATTAAATCCTCTGAATTAAAAAAAAGAGGAATAAAACAAATCCTTAAGAAACATCCAGAATAAAAACAGTTCCAGACTCTTTTCTCGTTAAAAACTTTTTCATCGTTATTTTTTTTAAAGACACCAGATGAAAGTTTCTTTATAAGGCATCTCAATGTTTTCTTGATATAAAATTAAAAAAATACAAGTGGACTATTAAGTTTTCTTTTTCCGTCTCCTATGAAGGCTTCTTGAATTTAATATACAAAACAGAATCGCTAACTTTTTATTCTAAGAACAACAATTGTTAATTTTGTTTTTTCCCCAAAATTTCAACAAAATGAAAGGATTACGAGACAACCAAAGAACCTACTCCTAATATCCAACTCTTGTCACAAGTTTCCAATCCTTGCCTCAAACGGAAAGGTGACGTTTTGTTTTTAGATAGACCCTAAAGGGCGTTTCACGTGGATCTAAAAATCGGACGTATTCTATTTCACTTAAGGATTTCCTTAAGTGAACATTCATTTTATTTTATTTTCATTTATTTTAATTCTCCTAAATGAATGTTCGTCTTAAGGAAACCCTTAAGTGAAATGGAATATGTCCGATTTTCGGATCCATGTACAATGCGCTTAATTATTAGCCCAAAATGAACAATTCCAACCGAGATTAGTGAATCTGAGTTCTTACAACAGACATTTTTAACATAAATAAACAGAACCGAAATACGAATAAATCGACATTGATTGCAAACTTTCTCCAAAAAAGCAGATTCCCAAACATAAGGCTGAATTACTCTGCCTAAATGTTTAATAAAGTAAAATGACGTAATTCATCAAAATCGAATCAAATCCTAGCAAAGTAAATAAATTGTTTATCTAAAAACTATATATATATACACACACACACACACACACACATAAATGACCACTAATTATTTTTTGTTTACTTAGGCAAAGTGTTTGTCTAAGAAAAGAGATCTTGCAGAATTTACGAACATCAAAATCATCTTGAGATTAGGTAATAAGTTGAAAGTTTTAAATGTTTGTGATGATCTGCTTATTTTCACATTTGACTAAAATAGAAGCAATCAATTTAAATATGTTCTTGGTTCAAGAAAACACATTTTCATTAGAATCTGAGGATAGATGATGATATACGTGTGGAGAAAATAAAAATACAAAATTACTCTCCTTGTATATGTAATTTATTACACTTTTCAAGTTTCAGCAGTAGGAGCAAAGTCGTTTATAAATAAGAAAGAGCTAAAATCTCAGGATCTTTGAATGATGTTGACTTTTCTTTGTAGAGACATTAAACCACTGTTTTTATAAATCGAAATTTCCTTTGGAGACAAAAATACTTTCCAGTTTTGGCTTTTTTTTTCTTCATGGAAACTTCGCTGTTAGTATTTCTGTGTTTCTATCGATAACTTGACTCAAACGAGACTTGGGCAACTGATTCCTGGCGCCAGACCTTCTGAGACGATATTTTATTCATTAACAAATTCCTGTCAGGTGAATATTCAATTGGTGCTTCTCATTTTCCTTGCCAGTATCTCCATCGCACGGAAGAAGCCGCCTGGTCAGTTTAAGAAGGCAATGGCAGAGACCAGTCATTAAACAAGCCAGGGAGGCTGCAGCTGCTTTCCCCACCTTTTCCGTCTTCGTTTGCCGGATGCAATGCACCGTTTCCCGTTGCCTTCAGAGGCCGATTCCCCGGCGACCAACACAGAAGCCAACGCTTCAGGTAAGGAATCATACAACTTTGTTTTTCTTCCACGAGATTCTATCAGACTATTTCGTTTTCACATTCAGCGTAATTGTGTG
>JAFIDM010000002.1:74833322-74850047 GCA_023159025.1 Thereuonema tuberculata | reverse complement strand
TAAATCCCGAAAAAAAGTTCGTTATATGGAAAATTCGTTAAATAGAGATTCGCCTTTTAAAATTACTTTAAACCACATAAAACAGATTTAAAATACATAAACAATAAATATTATTAAAAAAAGTAATAATTTTAATGACATAAAGCATACATTACCATATGCGTACTTAAATTTTACGAATAAAGTCTTGTAAATTTTGTTTGAGGTTTTTTTTTTTTTGTTTTTTTTTTTGTTTTGTTTTTTTTTAAAGTGTTTTTGCTCATAGTATATACGTCTGGCATCTTTGCAATGCACCAAAAACCCTTCAGGCATATTTTCTTCAAATTGTAATCCGCTTCGGATTGTTTCAAATGATTTTACCATTTCATCATACGAAGGTTTTTTTTTATTTCTGAGTCATGATAATTTCCATTTTCATCATCTTCATCTTCATCGCAATTCATTGCTTTATTGTTTTTATTTTTCAAACTGTCCAAAATACCCGATTCAGTTAGTGTTTCCGAGGTCTCAACTTCAAAATCAAGTGAAAGATAATCATCAATCAGGACATCATCGTTAATTTCTTCTTTTTCCCTCAGCTTTATCCACATTTCTTTTATTTCCTCTAAGGGAATGTTAATAATAAAAACATTTCAAGGAGAAAAAAAAAAATAGATGTCACGAAAAAGTTCGTTAAATAGAAAATGCACTTCGCTATTTGGAGGTTACTATTTTACGAAGAAATTAGCAAAATGTTCTTGGTTCCAATGAAAAGTTCGCAAAATAGAGAAATTCGCAAAATAGAGGTTCGTTAAATCGAGGTCCGACTGTATTTCCAGAGAGGGGGGAGAAGATGTATTTTAGGGAACTGACCTTCAAGAACCGAAAAACAAACAACAACAACGTAATCTTTAAAATTTAGGCGGGGGAAAGATACTTTCAACCGTGGGAGATAAAAAATAAACAAGATACAGTCCCTCCACTTCCTATATAAAATGTTTACATTTGTGGCAAAAGTTTTGGTCCCTAACAGAAACAAGTACGCATCAAAAATACAATCCAATGCTTAGAATTGAAAGATTTGCGAATGACATTGCGATGTTGGCAGATAATAAAAAGGATTTGGAATGTATCTTACATAAACTGAGAAAAATAAAATATTAGGTACAGAGTTTAATATGAAATCCTTGTGTATAGAAGATACGGAGAAGAAAACACTCCATTAATACTGAGTGAGATTTTACAGGAAGTTTGGTCCAGGATTTAATATTGTATTGGAGGCAAAATTACTATAGATTGTGTGTTCTATTTCGTGGGATATCACTAGAGGATTATTTCTACCAGATAATTCTGAAAATTCAGCCATCTGTAGTCAGTCCAGCAGCAGGTGAAGTATAAAGATGATATGTGGTCTATTTCACTGTACAATATTTTTAACCTAGTTTCTGAAGGTAGGTTTCTGTCATTTCTGTAAGAGATAGGAGAGTCTATGTCCGCCAAACTTTTGAACTAAAGAAAATTTTATCTTCTGGAAACTCTTACAAATTAGATCTTTTCAGGTCGTTAAACCTTTTGTCCGAATAATTTGTTCAAAAATTAAAAGTTAGAGGAATGGCGGTCTCTAAAAATTTACTTCAAATTTATTAATTCACTTACCGTATATGCTCCAATAAACGCCGAGGCTGTTATTGTCGCCGGTCTCTAATAAGCGCCGGGCTGCAGAGGGGACACTGCCAAATAGTAGCCGGTCTCTATCAGTAGCCGGGTCTTTGATATTTGCCTGTCAGTACTAGTGTAAGCGTCTGTATCTTCATAGTCGTGCTTAATACCTTACGGTACATTGCCTTAAGCTAGGCGAACACGGAGCAATTTGAGGCAATATTATTGGGACAAGATGGCCCAATTTGATTGCTGACAACCGGTATCAAGCGCGAACACAGAGTTTTTCCTGAACCAATATTGCCCTGAATATGTATAGTTACGGCGCTTCTCACTAGGGAGAGCTAAAGAGAGAGCGTGTTTTCGTACAGAATTGCTATAGTATTAAACGCCGTCCCTCTGTAGAAATCAATTACGATTCTTTCATTATCAATTGACAAAATGTTGTTGTTGGAATTATCTGTTTTGGGCCGACCCATTTTGCTGATTTTAAGCCTTGTTTCTCAAAGAAAATGGCCGGCGTGAGTGACTGAATTTCCGATGTTCAAAGTCCCGCCTCCTTCGACGTCAGCATTGTCACGTGATTTCATCCGTTCATTTGATTCGCTTTCGTACCAGCAATATTTTGCGACAACTAAAATTGGGGCAATATTGTTCCTTTTGTACCGACAATAAAATTGGGGCAATATTGTTCAGTTTGGGACAATCAAATTAAGGCAAACGGTTGCCAGCAATCAAATTGGGCATGACTGTCCCAAAATATCGCCTCGTGTTCGCCCAGTATTACAAAATGCCGTGAAACGGTCATTTGCTATTGCCTATAAGATTCGCGCGGTGGAATACGCAAAAGAAACTTCCAGCGAGGCGGCCTTCCGTCATTGCGGATTCGGACGACGACTAGCAGCGAAAGATACAAAAAAAGACATTGCCATTTATCTTTAACAGTCTTATGTAGCATGTGAAATTCAAATGAAGTAGCTGTTTTTAATATTAGCCGGTATTTATGTGTAAAAAATATTGCGTTCTGAAGGTTTTTATTAATAATGGCCGGCCTCTAATAGCAGCCGGTATCTATTAAGCGCCGGAAGCCGAGGCTAGTTTTGCAAATAAACGCCGGGGGCCTCTATTGGAGCATACACGGTAATTATAATGCAAGTTGTATTAAATCAAATGGTCATTTTTATAATTACAAGTGAATTATCTTCCATTGGTTTACGATTCCATGTCCTAAATGTGAACATTAACTGTTGACTATTTCTTCTTTTTTTTTGGTACTGTAAACAATCTGAACAAAACCATCAGTTTCAGAAAAATACTTAAATTATTTTTTGGAGAGGAATTTGTTGAGGAGAGGAAAAATAAAAACAAATTGTAAATTATCATCACCTTAAATATCCATTTCGGTCTCATATTTTCTTGTTGATTAACATTTTCCCATTCGGGTTCTATTTAAGTTCCACTTCCTTTCGCATATGAGAATATATTTATTCATTCTCCATCCTTCTACAGATGATGATTGTGTTAATGAATATAGTGAAAAGGAAATAAAATCAACAGAAGAATGGATACAATACCATGAATGAAGTCATTAAAAATACCTGATTTGTAATTTAACCACTGTAATTACAATCTCCTACCTTGTTTAAGGCTTTCAGAAAATTCACTACATCTTTACAATGATCTTCATCCGTTGACTCACCAAAGGTTTCTAGAATTGTCGAGACCTCTTCCGTCCCTTTGTGACCAATTGTATCCTAAAATATAGTTCAATGAAACAATCAAACGTAATAAAACATGGATATGATCCTAATAAAAGAAGTGATAGACTGTACAGAGTGAATACGAGGCTGTTTTAAATACAACGATCTTCAATAGGTTATTTCTAAGTTTAAAAATAATATATATATACATTTTATTGAATATCAAGAAAACAGTTGATGCGAGGTTAGGAGCCGTCCTATTGTCTTGGTTTCCAATTCGCATCTAACCCCCCCCCCCCCAGCTAAATGAGATGGGGGGGGGGGGGGTTAACGGCATTTCTTGATTTATAAATTTTAAATTCAGTTTTTGCTCGATGAAACTTTTCTTTAAGTTAACTAAACAGCAAATTGTCAATGAGAAACAGATTTTTAAAAATTATAAATTACTCAGCTTCATTTATTTCTTGGAAATTATTCAGTATAATTTTCATTTACCTGAATAAATGCGAAGATCATTTCTCTGGTTAGGTTGTGGTTTTTCAACAAAGAATCAAAAAATTCGTATTCTTCGAAAGATTCTGAAACGTTGGCGTCTATTGTTTCTTCTAATGAGGTAATATTAAAATTTTGCTATAAGAAAAAAAAAGAAAATAATATTTTTAATAGTTAATTTGATAATTTGAAACCTAGAATGTAACTATTCATAGAACAAAAACTCTTTCAATTTAAACTTTTTGGTAAACGCATTTGATCTTGTATGACGTCATTTATGAATCGTCCTAGAATTGCTCTGAAATCGTGATGGGTCGTTTTAAGAGACTAGTTTCTTAGAGAGGCTACTTTGGAGGTGACGAATTGTGTTCTTACTCTGATCTATAAATAAGATGAAAGTGGAGGAAAGGAACAAAAAAAAAGTTGTCAGCATAAATCTAAGTGAAGAAAGTAGGGGCTTTATTTATTTCCCATCTGGAAGAGATCTCTTATCATTAAACATTAGCCTGGGATCAAATCAAACTGTAAATATGATCGGTCTCAAACTGCTTCTATAGAAAATAGCTTCTCAATTTTATAACAACAGGGCATCGATTGACCAAAAGCCTTAATACAATAGCTTTTCAGTGCAAAGAAAGCTTCTTCTATTGCCCAGATGGGATTTTGTGTTTATTCCCTTCTCAAATAAATTGGAATCATCGTCGATCATTTTTTTTTTCAAAACTCTTTCAATTCATTCAGCTGTTATCTGAAGTATTTTCATCAAAAAATAAGAAATGATTGTGAAATAAAACCGTGTTTATTTCTATGGTAACAGAAGTGTATTTGTTATCATCGTAATTTACTTTTGTGCTTATTACTAATAAATATGAAATTCTGTTTACATTTTTTAAACTATTTTTAATGGTAAAGAATCTCCAATGTTCGTACACATATCTTTATATTTTGAATGATATTATAATATTAAAATATTTAATTTCCTATTTGTATGCTCAGTGTTGCATTTTAAATAAGACAATATGAAAAAAAAAATAACAAAGCTTATATTAATTCGAACACCTGAAAATATTAATTTTTTCATTCCTTTGAAACGGGCTCTCTGATCTTTTAGATCCGAATGTTATTTCTATTTGTCATATCGTAGTTTTAAAATAACAACGATGAGCATTAAAAGTATGTTTGAAGCATTTTAAAAAATTAAAATTAAGGAATAACAATCTTGAAGTGATTTAATCCTAGAAAAACAAGCAAATAAAGTAAATCAAAGAATTTATAACTGATGGTAACAATGCAAAGTCATATCTATCGAAATATTATCGATAGCATTAAATTACTTGTAAAACCATTCCAAAGATTTTTGAAAATATAACTTCCTTTTAATTTGAATTATCGTAACGGAAGAACACATTAGAAAAGGATTAAAACCCATCTGACATGTTTCGGCTCGTGGGTGATCCATTTTCAAATCACATAATGAAAAGGAAATAGACATATTAACAATAAAATTACAATATAACAAGAAATGACAGCAATAATTACAAACAATCAACAGAATATAAACACTATCTCTGAAATAGTTACAAAGGTCTGTGGAAATAATGAGGATTTCTAATGCTTTTTAAATAATAAAAGCCCCTCTACTTTTTAAGCGGAAATTCTTTTTATCAGTTCTTAAAATTTGGTCAAAATAAGAAACATCAGTACTGTGCGTTTATGAAAGGCAGAGCTACCACTGGGTGATACGCTGAGAAGAGTACTTTCCTAAAAACTTCTTTTGGACATTTTCGCTTTTAAGAAAAAAATAACGGAGGAGTATTTTTGCAATAGTATTTATTCTTTCCATAATTCTTTCCCGAAAAGCGCATATAGAACGCAGCTACTAGTAAACTAACACTCCCATCCTCGCCCCTATCTTGAAGAAATCGAAGGAGACCTGACGCATGCGCAAAAGCGTTGAAGGCTCTCATAAACAAAACCGAATAGTACTACTTTCCTTATTAGTATTTATAGTCTGTTGATTGTTTGTAATTATTACTATGTCAAATCTTGTTATATTGTAATTTTTTTGTTTAAATCAAAAACCAAAAGACAATGGCTTGTATAAGATTAGATCAATAATCTCATGTCGCGGAAAGGCTATTATGGTCTTGTCTAAAATTATTGATAAAAAACTGAAGTCTACCCATTACAAATGGAAATACAATGTAAAGAATCGGAAACTGTTAATACAATATCAAAAACAATTCGTGCGCTCATAATGCGATCCTTTGACGTTGTCAATTTCTACACATCTTTAACTGCACTATTAGTACAAAATGCAATACAACATGCAGTGAATGGCATCTCTACAGGATGTGAAAGTTTCGACATAATTGAATGAGTTCGTTAACGTCTTATTCGGTCTGAAGATGTCCACGTTTAACACCAGAGTGTACTGTCAACTTTTAGGTTTATTCATGGGATTGTCGATAGGCGATTGTGACATGAAGAACAGGCTTTTACTAAGGACTTTAGAAAGAATAACATCAACTACATAACTTATGGTACATGGACGATACATTCATGGTCGTTGACAGTGAAGTTATACAAGACGTGTAGCAACAGAAGTATTCAATACAGAGTGAATAGAATGTACAATTTCATTTTGGGATGCGATTGTAAGGGAGAACGTTGGTTTCGAGACCACGGTGTACTGTAAACCCACCGATTTCATAGTTACGATTAATGCTGTACCTGAAATTTACAAGAGAAATGCACATGGCCATTGATAGAGCTAAGAAAGTATGTTCTAATAGAAAGCTATTACAACAAGAAATTAGATTCATTAGAAATGTTTACAGGGAGAACGGATTCCAGAGGATTTTTGAAACAGACAAATCTAGAGCATTAAGAAAAAATAACTTGATAGGAACTAAAGAGATAGCTACAAGACAATAAACAGGTCATCAACAAATATGTTTCCATAATGTATAAGAAATCCATGAAGAAATTAAAACCTATATTATCTACCGTAGAGATAGACATTTCCTGCAAGCTTACAAATATTATGCAGGAACAAACATGAAGTATTGTACAAAGATAAAATAAATATACAAGGGGTCATTTACGGGATACAATGTAGCTATAACCACGGCTTTAAGTGTCTGAGAATCTAAAAGACTGCTACATATTCGCCTAGTTGAACACGAAAAAGCTGTGAAAAGAGGTAATTTACAGTACTCAACCGCGGCCCACTGTCTAAAAATACGCTCAATACATCACAACCGATCATATATGGAGTGGAAAAAGATGAGTATTTGAGAAAGTTCTTTGAATCTTGACTAATAAACGAAGCAAGGCAGTTACAACCAGGATCTTTCCATAACCAATTTTTTGCAATATGAATTTTAAATGCGTCTTTTACAAGTAAATGACAGTTGGTCAGGGAAAATCATGTTACAACGCTACCCGAAAAGGGGAAAAAACATTAGCAGACATTTACTTCCGATAAGAAACAAAGGATCAACACTATGAGGCGCTGATGGGATTGGACTCACATGAGACTACATGACGAGAGCTTGGACGGTTGAAAAAAGGTCTCGCACAATTGAGATCTGAAATGTCGCAAGGTTAGTTTTAGTTGTAAATTATGTGCTTTTATGGTTGCCTCAGTTTTTAAATTAATCACTGCACGTACAAACGTTTTAGTATGTAAGACTGTAAATAGTTTCAAGATATAAAAGATTTTACGATTTAAGTGTAATTTAAAGATGAGATTATTATTATATTCATTCAATAGTTAATACAGGAGTCTTCTAAGTTCTTTCTCCTACAATTACTTACCTCCGGAAAAAAATACCTAGTCTAATATAAGTTAACGTACGTAACCACTACAACAAATGTAAATTAAAGATAATTTAATATGTCTGTAACAAATACGCATATTGAACAAACACTATTTCGAAATTTTTTTTTGTCAATTTTAATAATGAAAACAAATTTTTTGACAACGGTGCAAATAAAAAACAAACAAAAAAACAAAAAAAAAAAAAAACAGAAAATCTTAATTAAAATAAGTTATTGTGGGAAAGCGGTCAGTCAAGTAAAAGACACATTAAAATTAAGGGAAAGCAACTTACTCCCTTCTAAATGGAGAAAATAATAAAATAGCAATGGAACCATTGTGACACTTTCTCTATACTACGGAACTGTAAATATTTGAGTTTTAACTCTAAATATAAATAGCTCTTAACAGTAACGTAGATAAACTAAAATCTAGTCCCCCACCTCCATTGGCTTTAAAATCAAAAGCTAATTTACATCTCAGCAGTATTAGTTAAGATATTTTAGAAAACATTTATCCACAGAATCCGAATGGAAAATTCCATGAACGTAAAAATTGAGGGGAGGTAGTAAGTGGATGGTTACCAACGACGCACTTTTTTTTATATTTACCAGCGATGCACTGTAAGTACCAGCAATTTCAGTCTTGAATTATTAGTCCTTTGTCAATAAAAGATGTAGAATGATGACATTTTGTGAGTGTCAACGAAGGAACAAACATGGGTGTCGTTGTTTGGACCGGATGCTGTAACAGATCGTAAAGTATGAAGATGGTTCGAAAACTTAGGATTTGGGTCTTTAGAATACCCAGATCTCAATGTCTTTTACTGGGCGACGACGATATCCTTTCAAGAACATTAGAGAAAGACCCGTATTTAACATCCACAGCAAAAGGAGAGAAGTCAACAAAGCGTTTTGGACTACATTCAAAGCCTACTGCTAACAAAATCGACTTTACATCAGAAAAAATATTCTATTTGGAAGAGATCCATGTACTACGAATTGCTAAGACCGGGAGAAAACGATTATTTTGGGCAAATACCAACAGTTAGCCTAATTGAAGAGAGCAATCGAGGAAAAATAGCCAACTTAAACTAACAATAAAGGAGGCTTCACGCAATACAACAGACCTTATTACTAACGCAACCAAATAAAAGGAATTTAAGGAAATGAATTACGTTAAGAGAGCATTATTCTCCAAACATAGCGGCTTCTGATTATCATCTGTTCCTATCTTTATAAAACTTCTTAAATGGGAAAACAATCGCAAATATATAGGTTTAACTGATGAAGTACAAGAATAATCTATTAATCTAAGAGTAATAAATAAAATGGAAAAGAAACATAAGGTTTCAAGGAAGTGACGGAATATTACAAAAAAGACTTAAATTCAAATTTGTTCTATTTTTTATTTATTTTTTTTAAATTGGACAGAGATTTCCGGTTCATATTTTGACCCTTATTCAAAATAGCCTAAAAGTTTGCTTCATGAATATCCAAAAGTAATCTTTTGTACATAATTCTATTAAAATCTGAATCTTAAGATAACAATGGAATAATACGTTATTTTATATTTAAGGGCATTTAGTAGTTGGCTCCTTTTGTGACGAGACCTTTCAACAAATCAAAAACAATTCTCTCAAAATATAAAGTTTGAACAGAGCACGATGTGTGTTTTAGGGTTTTAGATCTTCAAATGGGTCTGTGTTTTCCAAATCTATTCAGATCTAGATAATAACACTAAACTGTGTAGTTTGGTGTAGATTGACGACTTAATTTCCGAATTACCGTGCTCACAATAACAACAACCCTCATTCACTCAAAAACCCAAACGTAAATTTGTTCTAGAAGCAAATAACGTCATTTTTAGTTAAATCGAAACTTTGAAATTTTACTAAATATTAATGATTAATTATTATATAAATAAGTTTTAAAAACTAAAATGATTAGATGTATTAGGGAAAATAATACATTTGCGTTTCACTTGCATGATTACGTTTCCCTGTAAGAAGAAAGAAAGAAACAAGATGGTTTTCATTTTGTGATTATTTAATATCCAATCAATTATAAAAACAGCTGAACGAAAACAGTTTTATTTGGTCAGGGGCGTAAATAGAAAAAGGAAAAAAAAAAAAAAAATTCAAAGTTTCGGGGCAACATTTTTTGAACTTCCTATCAAACAAAAAACAAAACGATATAGTGTAATTAATCTAAACAATTTGAGATTTTGGGTGAGGAATTCATGTATTTTCTTTTAATATTCTTGGAAACTTCTTATGAACCCCCTCCATTCAAAATGAAATTTGGCTAGTGTATTATTAGGCTGGATTTCGGCCAGCTCCTAGAACGCTGAGGGGGCGAAATTCAAAACGACATCGGTGAGAAAAATGTTTTGGTTGCCGTATTTGTCCAACACAAGCCCTAAAAAGATTTCAACGGGGGGAAATGTAGCGAAGAGATTTATTTACCGTCACAAGGTTATTATTAATTGATTTTGAATATAGTAGATTTAAGGGACTTCGGATTTAATGGTCAAAATTTCCGGTCCTTAGGTTATAAGTGAACATTAAAACCCTGTTAATTTTAAAATGCTTTTAACCAAGATTAGCTTATAATCTTAAATTAACGGGTAATTTTTGTTTTGTTATTAATTCACTGTTATTTTTAACAAATTTTATCGAATTATGTCATATGTTGGAAAAAACACTGTAGAATTTTGGCCGACATAAATAAATATTACATATCTACAACTATAGCCTACATATTTAAATCCAAGAGTCGTAAACAATGGTCGGCGCATGATCTGGCGCGCGGTCATTGGTTCCATCATCGCATGACGGTAAAATATATCGTTATAACCCTAACCTTAAAATATGAACGAACGGAAAAGAATTAATTTAACTTTTATATAAATACATACTTAATTTTAATTACACAAGTAAAAACAGATAAACTAACTAATTTGTCAATTTTTTTAACGTACGCATTCGGAAAACTTACTTTATCATATAACGCCCACCCCCTCGACCGAATTAGTCCGTTAAACCAAGGGTTCGCTGTAATTCGCTGTAAGGGTTTTTTTTATATTGTTTTATCAGTAATTTGTTAAAATATGACTTGACAGAGTTAAAAAAAAAGTAATTTTCAAATTTCTGTTTTTCATTTTCTTTTACGTTTATAATTATTTTAATCTTGTTCATATAACATTAAAACTTAGTTCTTTTACTAAAGGTTTAATACTAATAATAATCGATATGGTAGAGCATCGATTATCCGAATACCAATCAACTGAAACATCGGTTAGCCGAAGGCGTTCCAATAGATAAAAAGCTATTATGAATTGCTGCGTATGGTTTTGATCTTCTTTTCCTAAACTGTAAGCCTATAAAATATACATAAATTACCATATTTTAATTCGTCCTGTGACGCTCTGTGTTTTTGTCGTTACGTTAATTAGCAATGTTTAAAATACAATATAAGGTTTTGTGTTAATATGTATCACTGTTTCTGTGTTTCATATTGCTCCTATGACACTGGTACAATTTTTTCGTTAATGATCGGCTATCCGAAATATCAGTTACCCCCCCCCCCCCCGTGCTGCATTGTTTCGGATAATCGATGCTCTTCTGTATTTCAATATTAAACTTTCAACTAAAGAATTTAGATATTATGTAATAAAAAACAACGATATAATCTTTTTCTTTTGCTTTTCATATCAAATTGATTGATTTATTTATTAAGAATGTATTCCACATTAATGTTTCGTGCTCTTTTCGGAACGGGGAAAAACAATTCCTATATTCACACACCCACAACCTAAATATTTCCACAGTCCATTTCAAGTTTCATAAAATATTCTTTAGCACTAAACTTCAATGTACGGTTTCTTTTTTATTTGATATTTACGCAATCGTACAGTAAATAATGAAAAAGTAATATATAAAATGCATTGTTCTGGTGATCTACCAAAAGACAGTATGTATCCATGTACTTGTTAACAATGATTAATGCGATATGTACTAATTATTTATCTGCATCTGAATGAAGCAATCAATGATCCAAACATATGAACTAAGTTTCATTTAGATTTCTTTCTTTTTTCATACACATTGCAATCCTATCAGGTACTCATGAATCCGTGATGTTGATTTTGTAATGGCGTAAAAGCATCATTGGCTATGCTGCGCCAAGAAAGTTAAACGGATATATAGAAAACAAAACATAGATAAATTAGACAAGAATATACTTTTAACGGACAATATAAATATAAAAGACTACTATAACAAGAAAATAAAACGCAAGAATAATAACGTTAAAAGCAAAAAAAAAATCTAGTAAATTCTGAAAATTATAAAACTGTGAAAAAGCCACAAAGATAAATGAATCTTAAAACCGATGAGGTTGCTTTCAAAAAAGAATGATATTTTACCAAAGAAATATGGAATGGAACATTGAATTTAAAGAGAGGATAAAAAACTGATTAAAATATGATGTGAGGCAAATACCAAGCAGCAACTACTGGTTTTGTGCCCGATTCATGGAGGAGTCAGAAAAACATCGAGTTTTGTACATTCTATTTTTACAACAGGACTATCGAGGTGAAGTTTATTACTATGAAGTTCGTCCCACTGTTGTTGCCAGGTTGTTTGAGAACGGATAATTATTTAAATGTTGGAATGAGGAATGGAGATCTGTTGCAATGGCTGAAGGCTAGCAGCTAAATTGGAAAGGGAGTTCATTACCAACAATTCTGACGTGAACTGGAATCCAGTAGAAACTGATAAGTGCTACGTTTAAACTATTACAACAGATCTACAATGGATAAAACAGCTGGATGAACTTTCAGGGTGTGCCCCTAAAGAATCCTAGAGATGAGAATTTTCCGTAATTTCTCTTTCAAAGCATAATTTAAAGATTAAAAAAAATGGCAGCCTATGTCGAATTTTGGGCAGTAAAAACCACAAAAATCATAAAATTCATAATTTAAAGCTTAAAAAAAATCGAATTCAGCAGTAAAAATCGAAACCTCACAAGGAAGATGAACAGCATTACTATAGTTCTTAGTGTAAAAGACAGCTCCAACATAAGACTCCTCTTTAGATCTACCAGTTAAAAAAAAAATCATAAAATTTAAATGAAGTGACAAATGTTTGAGGTGTAGAGACTGAAAGACAAAAGAGGGCGTTTTAGCTTTTATAAAGTGAGATATCACAGTTCCGTATTCTATACTTCCAAGGTACATATGATCAGTTAGATAGGGTTGCAATGTTTAGATCTGAGTTGTAGAATGTTTATCAAATTCTTCACTCGATGTCCAGAAGGGGGTCAATGGAAGGACGATCGATTGACGGTGAGAACTTACATGGGTTAGCAGAACTATACGAAATAGAAGAAATAACATGCGTAATACTGTTCTTCAGAATAAGAGGTGGAAAGGGTTGATCCTAGGCGAACCTGAAAGATACAATTCGCAAGAAAATTTTGAATGAAAGCAGGCATATGAACACGAAGGACGTGTAGGCAGAATGACACGCATAAAGTAGGGCCTTAACGTCGTTCATTTTGGAATGAAGTCCTCTACAATTCCAGTACAAGTAAGCCATAGTTGAAATTAAAATTAAAAACTAAAAGTCAATGTGGAGGAAGTATTGTTGCCCTAAATGTAGAAGGAATCGTTGAGATATCCTCTATCTTCTTCATAAAACCGTCTCGGAGAGATGTCTCCGACGGCCACGAGAAGGTGAATGTGAGCGAATAAAAGGTTTGTGCTGAAGCACTTATGAGTGAAGTCAGTTGGATCCGAAGACACCAACAAAGAAAAAACTGTTGATTGCAAAATAGATTGTGTTGATTGTATGGAACCTGTTTAGTAGGAGTAGCGAGGGTTTTAAATACTCTTCAGAAGGACACGTGACGTCAGTCTGACAAGAGATTGAAGATGTCTGTTTCGATATCACAACAAAAGAAAATTATTTTTTTTTTGGTTCAGGTTCCATACAATCAACACAATCTATTTTGCAATCAACAGCCTTGTCTTTGTTGATGTCTTCGGATCCAGCTAACTTCACTCATAATGCCTTAGCTGTAATCATCTTCCGGGCTTCTGGATAAGATCTAGAGTAGGCAGGATGATCACCCAAACAATTTATACAACTTAAAAAGGCATCGCACAAGGTTCAGATTCGTGTGAAATCTCACCACACTTGGGGCAGGTTGATTTGCCACAAGCCGCAGAGCCTTGGCCGTAACGTTGGCAATTAAAAACATCGTAATGGGTTTGGTATAAGGTCTCACATTGCAATGTAAATATCCTGATTTAATGCTTATTGATAACCGATTCTATGAGTTGAAAGTACGAATGGAATCTCTATTATCACGACGAATGTTAATCCACCTGACAGCAGTGACACCCTGCGAAGGAAAGTCATCAAGGAGTTCAGCATCACTCAAACCATCCAAATGAGATTCTCGGATGACACCTCTTTTTGAGTTCGAAGTTTTTATGCTTGTTTACGTATACAGGAGTAACTGCCAGGGTCTTTTAATTCTGAACCTTGTTCTATGGCGTTTGAGGAAGGCATCTCTATTGATTAATCAGCAGACTGTGTTGTTTTTTTTTTTTTTATAGTTACTTGATAGAAGAAGTTATTCCCAGAAGTGCCATAGGAATAAGGAGATATTTTTAATCAAGGTTTCTCTGGACTTAGTGAAAGCACGACAATGAAGGTCGGGCTTTTGGTACAAGTTTTAGGTGTGGGAATTGTTTCTCAATGATGGAAAATTTGAAGAATCCATAAGAAAAAAAAAAAAGAATAATTCAGGGTTTGTAATAACCACGGAGCCTAAAAAGAGGACGTCTTAACTGCCGAAACCAATTTCAAGGGACGCCAGGGATACACAACAATTACACCTAGCAGAAACGGAAGATACGTGTTCCCCCGATTACGCGGTTGACCAAAACCTATTATTAAGGTAAACAGGAAGGGGCACACTGAGATTTAGCGGATCATCATCTTTCTTTCCTAGGACATGGGTCTCCATTCAAAGCGACCACTTGATTTAGGACCCATAGAGGTTATCCTATGGTAAAAGGATACCGAGGGGAACCCGTGATGTAGGTGCCAAGTAATTAATTACATTATAAGGAGTATCAAAATTACAAGTATTACATAAAAAAATTAACTAAGAAAAAGGTAAAAAAATATAAAAATAGCTAGTTCTTTACTTTTCTATGTCCCAAATTATTTTTTTCTCTTAGTTTTTTTAAATTTTTTTTCAATTTTTTTTTGATTATGTAAATTTTACGATCCAATGTTTCATTAAAATTATATTCGAAGTTCTTAGCCAAAGTAATTTTTTTGGATTTTCATCGTCTTTGTTTGGTTCATATTTTATGTTTGGTTCTTATTTGACGTTTTTGTTGTTCGTTTTAGAGAACTGTACTCAATTTTCTTTAATAGCCTTTCAATGTTTATAATTTCAGTGTTTATAGAATATTATAGTAAGTAAAAGTGTTTAATTTTTTTGTAATATGTTTATAATGATTATAATGGAATCAACTTCTTGTTACTTCATTAATTGCTTTTAAAGTTTTATATTGGAAAGTAACAAACCAATCCATGTGTTTTAGTAATATTATGCTATACTATATTACACCATAGAAGCCATCAGTCGTTCTTAGATGTCAATTGGATGAATTCTTTTTACTAAAACATTACATTTATTTTCTTAACCTGACTGAGCACAAGAGAAACAAAATATTCTCAGTCAGGTTAGACAAATAATGTTTTATTATATTAATAAGGAGAATTCATCAAATAGATCACTACTTTAGTACATTTCTTGTATGCATGTTTCAGGACAGGCTTTAAACTTCTCCCTATAGATTGTTGTTGTTTATTTGGTTCGCTTATTTGAAGTTCGCTGGCTTTGCCCACATAAGTAAAATCAAAGTAATCCCTTCAAATTCCTTAATTTATAATAGTAAGTGAAGTTTATATAAAATGAATTATGTATATAAATAATATAGAACAAACAAAAAAATCAACTTACAGTGTCGAAGTAATGAAGGTCGTCTGTTTTGTGTGACATAAATTCACTTCCCAATCCATTTAGACTCGGCAGAGTAATCTAATTAATAAAGGAATACAAACATTAACAAAAATTCAACCAAACCAATTTCGAATAATGGTTTCACGCTCTTATTGTGATGGTAGATGAACTCTGTTATGCCTTCACTTCAAGTAATACATTCATCCTTATTTCTTTGCTCTAACAAATTCAAATTGTATAAAAATTTACAAGAAAGTAATTCAGGGTTTTGGCTGATGTTACGATTAGTCAAATATAAGTATGTAGAAATAATGATAAAAACAACCCCCAGCCCTAAATTTTAGCTTTTACATTAAAAAAAAAAAAAAAAAGTCATTTAAAATTCCTGATATTTGTACTTGCGTGTAAACCTAGCTACCAAAGGTTATTACAGATTTAAATGCACGCCATTGAAACACATCTGAAAGAAAACAGGACAAGAAAAAAAATTGGCAAGAATCTAATATACTCATTGTTAAAAATTAAGATAATGTCCTCTGCGACCAGCTGTAGGACTGCAAGCAAATAGTACGCTCAAAGAAAGAAGAATTACCTTATAAGGTAAAGGTTCAATTACTTGATCCTGCAACTTATTGCTGCAGAAAGCAATATGGCGGCATCATAAGAACAGGTTACGCTAAGGCCTGCACAGCTAAGCTAGAAGTGTAAGTTGGAACGTTTTCCACTATTTTAAGATTCAGGGTGATGGAATATGTATTTCTGAATTACTAGGAAGACATGCTATTGCTAAAAATTTGTCCCATTTGACGATGAAGAGAATTGTCAACGAATGAAAAACGACAGAAAGTTTCCTGATAATGTCACCTACTCCGTTTGTAGTAAGACAAATGAAGTTCTTGTTCTGCATTTGTAATGTTTGGACGTCCTGTACTGATGCTTCTACTTATATTTCCATCGTGTTGGAATCTTTATCAGACTCTATAAAACAGCACTTGTGGGCGATGCAGTTCCTGGGACATTG
>JAFIDM010000002.1:74735269-74784732 GCA_023159025.1 Thereuonema tuberculata | reverse complement strand
ATATGTCATGCCTTGCTTGTGTTGCAGAAATTCAGGTGAAATCGAATTTGCAGATCAAATCTCGAGAATTTACAGCATTTAATCGACTTTAATTAGTTTCAGCAAAATGATCGAAATTCAATTGCAGCCAAGGACTTTTGATTGCCTGCTTACGTTAAAAAAGTTGAAAATTAATTGACATTAAGATTAATTTGAAGAGATTATTTTATTTAATAAATATTTATTAATAAGTAATATTTCTTTTATGAATTTAGTAATCACAACATTCATTATTTCATTTAAAGCTAAGTATTTTTAATTAATTAAGTTAATTTTGATTTAATTACTAACATTTTATTACAACAAATTCTTACTAAGCTAAGCGAGTTGCTAGCGTGAATTTGTTTTTACCCTCTATTATTGTTAATTTGACTTTTTGATATATTTGAACTGAGGGGTCATTGTTTGTCTGTTTAGTGTATTGTCCCTTGTTACTGAGCTGGGTTATGCTGGGCAGGATCGGGCTGAAGAGGGTGTGGAAACCCGAAACGGCGCCGTCTCTGATTCCCAGCAAAATATCAAAAATAAGCTCAGTGATTTTTGTTTTTGTTGTTGTTTAGTTATTGTGCGGTTTTGTATTGTTTTCTTTGAAGTTTTAACTTGGTCCGCATGTTAATTTTGATTTAATTACTAAGTATTTTTTTATCTCCAATAATTAAACCTGATCATCTGTGATTGATTGAATTATGACGAAACTTTTAACATTGGTTGTCGAAGAGTAAATCAGAAAATAAATGTATATGTTAACAAGGAATAAATTTAACGTGCACAAAAATTATTAAGAAATGAAAATGTATCACTTAAAGCTGAGACGCTTGCATTTTGACGTTATGTACATCCAAACCTCTTATAGTTCAACGGCTGATTAGACAAGTATCCAAGAAATTTCTTTGGAAAACATTAATTGAATATTTTGATATTATACTAATTCTACATTGTTTGTGTTTCTGTTCTAAATTTAATAACTTGAATATCGTCAACAGACATAGGTCTTGTCCCGACGATTGTAAGCAGCTGACAAATATTTAATTAAAATAGTAAACAATTTCTATTTTTTTTTTTAGAAATATGCTACTTACGCTGTTTTTAGACAATTATAAGTTTTTAAATTATTTAAAATAACCATTTGCATGTTAAGTTAGGATAAGTAAGAAACGAAATTGAAGTTAATGGCTTAATTCTGAAGATGAGCAGAGAAACAACGAATTAACACAACACTTCGACAAACTGTCCTGATAAAGCTAAGTTCTGTGTGGTCGTATCAATTATTACAAGAATTTGCAAATTAATTGATTTAAAAGCAAAAAAAAAAAGTATCTTAATTTTGTTTCTTTTTGTGATAGTTTTAAGTAGAAAAAACTCCCTCCAATGGGAGGAATGTTTCGGCTTTCTCGTACAACTTCGTAGAGTGGTCGGTTTTCTTTCAGAACTTTAAAATGAATTACGAAATAGAGCGCAGTTTCCTTTATCAACAATTATTTCATCTTTATACGATGCCAATGTACTGTTTAAATATTTTTTTATAAAATGAAATTTTGGAAACTCCTCCATTTGTGTGTTTATTGGGGGGGGGGATTCAGTTGATTAGATGGGGGGGAAAAAAAAAGTTATTTATTTATTTATTATGGGATCTTCTTGTATAGCCTGCATAATCGTTGTTATAAACTTATAAATGTTCAATGAAATGTGCAAAGGATAGTAAAATGAGTTTAATTGTAAGCACGATGAATGCTTTCAAGCTGCATGAAAGTCTTAGATGATTTTTCTGAAATTTATTCAGTTTTATATTTCAGAGTCGTCAATAATGCTTTGATTGTTGCCTTCGTACAAGATGTTCTACTGGAATTGACACAAGTCGATGAGGTAAGTGTAGAAATTGACTCAGTTTTCATTTGACCAACGAAGAACTGATACAGCATGATTTCTTTATTGTGCAATCTCCTGATGTGGATGATAAAGAAATTGCAATTACGAGATCACTTCGAAACTTTGTTGATACAAAAAAAAAAAAAAAAAAACTCAAAAGGTCTAATCTCATTACAAATCTATTGCGAGAACCTCGTAGAAGTATCCTTCCTTCAACAATGTTTGCCCATCCATACAACATCCTCCCGTGTATAGTTCCCGGTTATTCGAATTTTGTAACTCGAGATTTGTACTTATGAAATTACTATCAAGATCGGAGAATATAAGACTTCTCACCCCTTTCTCCCTCCCATTTAGACCTCTAGATCCAGGTTATTCGAATTTTGTAACGTCATAATCCTATCACTTCAAACCTTCCCCAGTTCGTAAAAAAACCATCTGATCTTTACAAATCTATATCTATCCCGATATTTTTGCTTCATGAACTCTTCTGTAAAAGCTAAGTGAAAAACATTAACAAACAAATAAATAAATAATATCTTAAGTTTTTTATTTAGAAAATTTTGTCGCCTGACAACGGCTGCTTCATTTGCATCCTTGTGAAGCTGCACATGCATTTATTAACGTCAGTGCTGCGGATCTGACTTGCACGGTTAGTATATGTCCTTTCTTGCCGCTCTCTGGTGTGCATATTTTGGAAAGGTTGACACAGGACAGAACATGTATTTAACAGTATAGTCCAATATAAACAGTTCATTAGAAATTAAAACAAAGAATAAATGCAAAGTAGAATTAGAAATTTACTCAAGACTGCTTATTTTAGAAATCGTACTGTAGATAGTGATTTTGCAATCGTTTCGGTCCTTGTCGTTTCGCTTTGAGTTTCTTTATTTTGATTTAGAAACCTCTAAAAGCCCATCTTACACCACCTTTTCTTACACATTTAGGCCTACTAAATAACTATACTCCGATAATTAAACGCTTTTTAATCTTCACTCAGAAATTAAAAAAAGAAAACATGAATCGAGCAAGAATTCCTCTTTAAGATATGCAGATTCTTTCTCTTTAAGCAACACAAGTGTTTCATGATTGGCTGTGTGAAAATGATTCTCCCGCCACTCTTATATGACAACGTGATTGGCGTCTCGCTGATTCCACTACCAGTAATCTTTAAAGGCTACTGACATCAATGGCATCAGATTTCGGCTGACTTTGATGCCACCAACTGCCGCTGAAGTCCGTTCTTCCGTGGCTAATGTGCGCCGGGCTTAAAAGGGAGGCCTGACTGTTTTCTAGCAATATGATAATCACAAAAAATTTTATTTCAATAGAATCAAGAATAAACTAATTGAACTAAACCCCTAAGAAATAGGTGAAAACAAAGGGATTTTTGGCAAACCATTTTTTAACGATTCTCATAAAAATCTTAATATTGACAGAGGTCCCTAATGCAGAAATCTTGCTCCTTCCGTTCTAGTTCTTAAAAATTATAGAATCAATAAAGACTTTTATTTAGTATAATTGCATTTAGTTCTAAATATAATTTTATATAAAATCATTTTAATACAAATTAAAACTTTTAAGATTTAAAATTCGATAGCACACTTCTGTGGTTATGGCGTCATGACATGGCGTCATGACGAAGGTTTAGGCGAATTGGGGGACTAAGACGGTTAGTTCGTGTTGATTTTGGGGTTTGTATTTTGGAGGGAGGTTTCCACAATTCATGAGAAGCAGTTATTTTGAAATATTTGGGAGAAAAATTGTACAAGGTTATTTGAGGTTGGTGGTGCTTCTGTCATAGCTACAGTATAATAAAGTTGTTCCAGAATTTAAATCTAAATGAAAAATATTTCAAATAAATAAATTAAATATTTGTGATAATAAATAAATATTTCAAGTTCGTTACAGAAATTCACTAAAATAAGCATTTATTGTTATTTTTACTGTAGAACTCCGAACGTTCCAAATTTTGCATATTTGCTTGCAAAACCTTATTTGGTGAAGCTCTTTCTGCAGTTTATTTAAGAAAAACTACAAGAGATACCATAGATTTACTGAAAAAAAAGGTAAGTAGGTCTTCTTTTTATAAACCTTAAGGATTTTCAATTTTTTTTCTTTGTTTTGGAAAGAATAATAGTTGATGCAACAATTGAATTGAAAGCCTTAAGTGAAACCAAATTGATGAAATTGTTGACTCAATATAACAAGACTTTAAAAAATTTGGCTTCAACTTTTGGGATTTTTCCTGTTTTGCTTTCTTATTATGTAAAATAATATTTGTTTTCCTTTCTGATATTTTTAATTCATATAATTAGCATTCATTTATTTTAACACAGTGGACTTTCCATTGACTGACTGAATAGTTTTAATTAACATGCTTTGCACCCCTTGGTATCCATAAATATATTTTCAGATGGGGAGAGAAAAATATACGATACCTGTAAAATTATATAAAATTTAAGTAAAACAAAATAATAATCTAAATAAAAATTGTTAGAAAAAAATTATACGAACCAAATTAAATTTAATAATTCTGTGAGAAGGGCAGAGTTGCGGATTCTGAGGCTCATTATTGTAATTCTAATTAAAATAACCAAACAAATGAATCATAAGTTCAGATGGATTAGTCATATGCTTAAAAAAAAAAAAAAATAAGTTAACAAGAGCGTTGTTAAACGGCATTGATATGGAAGCCACAAAGCTCTCGAAAAGATACCTTATGGTGACATCTGCTAGGTTATTCTTTCCTGTTTGAAGACTTTCTGGCACCAAAAAATGGGACAGACAGATATCAAACAAATTTCATCTAGTTGCTCCTGTTCTGTCCTCTCTAAGATATAGAATGAATGGTTGTTCAATTTGGCATACAATGTTAACATTAAATAATCTTAGATGAATGAATTATGTGACCTTGCCAGTTTTTTCTGATTAAAAAAAAACTTTATTGTTTTTACTCTCCTGTTACACTTTGGTTTTTAACATGCTTTTTAATGTCCCTCATTGGTTCTTTTTATTCATATGCTCTGGCTCTCTTTCACTTTTATGTTGTCATTTTTATCCTTTTTCTGTGTATTTGTTTTATTTGTTTAGATCTTAGAATTGCTCTATTTTATATTTCTAGTGTTTTATTTTTTTTTTCCTTTCTTGGCACAGCTTAGCCTAAGAGGTTTATGTGTCTTAAAACTGAAAGAAACCAATCTTACAAAGAAAAGATACTGTTCAGGAACAAAGGAAACCAAACTTAGCTTATCAGAAAAAGAGATAAAAATTATGTTTACAAACAAAATTGCAGATGCCATCAGGGAATGGGTAAAAAATTATTAAAAATAAGCTAATGCAAAAATCTTCCAATACGAAAGTTTTATTGATGTGGTATTAAATTGTACTTAAATTGATAAAAAAAAAGTGAAAACACTGCAAGTTAGTTACAAAAAGTGTGTAACTGTACAATCAAACAATGATCAAGGAAGAAACACTTTTCACAGTGAGCACACTTCCTAAATGCAAGAGTTGAAGTCATTTTCTTTCATTTCTCAGAGACCACACATTCGAATCAAAACTCTAAGGGTGTTTCAAAAGCTCCAGGCCTTTCACATTTGTAAAGCTAAATAATAACAAGGCTTACAATCAAATATAGAACTGATGCGCACGCAGATGACTGTAGCACCATCTGATGTTGCTATAAGAACATTGATTTTTACATTTTTGCATTCATTTTGCCTAACAAGGAATTTTCTAGGTGAAATATCTCTTTAATGTGTTGACCACGGCACCAAATTTTTTGAACGTCAACATATCTGTTTAACCGTTTTGCTGCGCAAAGTGCAAGCAATAAATTTCCACCTGAAAATGTATTACCATTGAATGCAGAAAGGGGATTTACCCCACAGCTTTAGAAAGACCCTATTTTGGAATATGTTGTCAAGCAGACTGAATATGTGAACACCTCTTTGGTCTGGAATGAGATTTATCATAGAGCACATTTGGCATATGTTGGGACACTGAGAGCCTGTGCACAGAACCACTGAGAGCCTGTGTTGTCAACTGGAGTAAGAGTATTGTCTGTGTCTTATGATGCTATAGAAACCATCGATGCTTATTGTCCTTGAATGGTTGATTATGAATTGTAAATCAAAGTTATTATTTTCAACTCAACACTTGAAGAGTTGTGATTCTTTTTTTTTTTAAATCTAAGTTTAAGGTTTTAAATTGTGCCATTGAAGGATTTATCATAAACTTAAGAGAAAAATTAGAATGAAGGAAGTAGACTCTCTGAAATATATCTATCTCGACTAGAAATTAAAAGACCAACGGAAGTGCAGTGGTACCTCAAAAGGAAAATGAACAATAAACTCACTAATGAAAAATAAGTGAGGAAAATTCATGTTCCAGCCGTTTGCCGGCTTCAATGATTTTTTTTAAAGCATAAAAATTCAAACTGTGCATTTGAATTATTAATAAACAACAATGGATGAGTGACTCCTGTAGGGGACTGCTAAAAATGAGACAAACTTCTCATGGCTTCAAGACAGTCTAATTTATATCTGAAATTAAAAATAATTTTCAGAAATAAAATTTTTCAAAGAAATGCAAATTTTATTACTTTAATTCATTTCTTTTATTTTTTTGACATTTGTAAAAACGAACTTGCCCAGTAACATTTTTTTAAATATAAATTTAAGGTATGCTTTAGGTGTGATTAAATTTTTGTAAAAACTATTAATTATGTTTGTTTTGTTTTTTTCCCCAGATTGAAAAGTTCTTTAATGCTTTAAAGAATTCGTTCATGAATAGCTTAAGGGAGAACGACTGGTTGGATCCATCCACAAGACGGCTTCTCATAAAGAAGGTCCTCATTTCCATAGAATAATGCTTTTTTTTTTTTCCCTATCCATTTTGACATCATTTTCACATTTCTTATTGATTAGCCAGCTAGGCAATATTAGTTTGTTAAAACTGATATTAAAGTCTGTTCTATTCATATTTGTGCTGAGAATTGAGAAATTTCAAAAAACAAAACATATTCTATTTCTTATCAAAAAGAATCACACATTTGACTGGATAAGCTAATCATTGTGATTTTCATATGAAGAACATTTAATTCAGAATAATCGTCCAAGTTAAAAATGTAATGATAATTACAATTGGGTGAATCATAGAATAAGTATACAGGCAGCCTCCGGATTACGAACGAGATACATTCCTGAGAACATTCGTAAGTCGGATTTGTATGTAACTTGGATCCCTGATGAAAAGTGCTTGTACGGTAATAATAACAATATTATGTGATGATAATAAAACAGTGTAATGCTATAATAACAGTAATAATAAACATTTGGCAACATGTGTTTTGGTCCTTGATCTGCCATATTGTCTTAGCTGAGGAAACCCAAGAATAGAAGCATATATAATAATAATAATAGCACAGTACTGTAAGAATAAGTTACAGAAACTGCTGAATGGTCATAAGAGTAAACAGAGACTCACAAAATCGAATAAAAAAGTTTTAGCCGTGAGTAAGCGACTATAGCTGCTAGCATAAAGATGCTGCACTAATAAACCATTTATACATGCAAGTTTGTTTACAAGTGGAAGAAACTAGTTCCCGAATTAATGTAATTATTTAATTATAAATTATCCTTATAGGGAAGCTTTGGGAGCCTCTTTGTAAGTCAAGTCGTTCGAAACCTGGGGATTGCCTGTATTTTCTTAAATTGTGAAAGCGCAATAATCAAGTATATGAAAGTTATTAGCAGTGAATGTACTAGCTATGAATAGCAACATTGTCAGTGTTCCTAATTGCACTCCATTCTTGACACCAACTACTACGTTTGTGACCTTCATATACAGAAGATTGAGGCAGTTAAAAGTGGACGATTTTGAATGAATGTCATTTTAAGAGATGCCATGTCTCCCCACCATCTATTATGTTCTATGTGATATCCTTTGTTGTAAACATACACCTCGTTTCTACTGTAGCAAACTTCTGCATAGTTGTTCCAGGGGATTATTGTTATATATGTCATTGCACACTTTCCATAGGCCAGCCAGCGTAGTAGGGCGACGCCATGCAATGCCCCTTTCCAGGAGATCGAAGCCACAGAAATCGAGGAGTGAGGCATCTGGGAACCTGACTGTGATCAAAGTGAAGAGTATCACTCTGATCCTAGTTTCTGCTGCTCTCTTTTGTTAGTAGGCAATGGAAGAACGCCACATGTGACTGGGTGCTTTATTCAAATAGAAGTGCACATTCTGAGCATTATTCCCATACAGTCAGGGAACTCTGGCATGGTATTTGGGTTCCATCACCTTCTCCTGGAGGTATTTGACATTTACATTACTGGCCACTTTGTGCAGTTTGAGCTGCCCACCAATAGGTGATTGCCAACATAAAGCCTTTTGAAAATTGCTGTTTGCATTGGTGAACAAAGGTAACGCAACCTTCAGCACCCTTTGGGCAGTAGTAAATGTCACAAAGCTTTTTTTATGTCATTAAGGTATATCCAAGCAATACAATTGTCATCTGCAAGATAGCCCTTGCACAACTTCCAGGCATTGGTGAAGCGTTAATGCTGTGTGAGATGATGCCCACAAGCTTTCTGTCGAAGCTGAAACCAATATTTTTGTGGACAATATGCTCCTCTGTTTGTTGGGATATGCCTGTCTTTTGGGGCATTTGTCTTTGTAAAGGTGGATTCTCCAAAGATGTCTTAGACACGGATCTGTCCTGTATGGTAGCTGCTGTACGGGCAGGTTGGGTCCTATTAAAAGACTGTTTTCTCGTTACCTGTCCTCTGGCATCAGTTGCTGGTTGCACTGAATTACCTCAACAACATTGTTTTTACTTATCACTAAACCACGATCTTTGCACTTCTTGACAGAAGTAATGATAGAATACCTCACACCTGCATCAGAAAGTCCACAAATGTAGCCTTCCCAACACGAATTTAATTTGAAGGCCATATTGTCATTTGCACGATTTGGAAATGCATTTAACTTGTTTGGAGCGGATTGATGTCTCTGATGTGCAACGCCCGCGAATCGATTAAAAGAAATTAATTAATGCAATAACAAAATTTCCCCTTAGTTGTGGCTCAATAGAATAGGATCGAAAGGACACTTACTTAATGTGTAGATAGATGGCTCTTTGGGGTCCAGATTGTAGCAGGTTTCACTGCGTTGTAGCTGATCTGAGCATCGAGCTCCACAGATAAAGAATCGGATAGTTTCTGAGTATCGAACTCAAAAACACACTGCTTCCTCGCAAGTCGTCTCCACGCACACACGAAAAGATGGGGTCTCTTCTCTCTGTTTTCCCCCAAAGTTCAAAGTCCAACTCGCTCGGACATTTAGCCTCCCACTCCAATCCCACTCCAATCCCATCCACTAAGCCACAACACTTGTTCCTTAGGGCATGTGCATTGCACCATCTGATGCACTGGATGTTGCATTTGTCACGTGATGCCAGGAGATGTTTCAAAATCGTCCACTTTTAACTGCCTTAATCTTCTTTCTCTATTCATTTCGATTAGTATCCACCATTTAGAATAAATAAAAGAAACTGGAACATGTGAACTCTACTATTGGCATTTTTCCTGTCTGTTTGTAGATGTAATATGCTAAATTAATTCTCCCCCCCCCCCTCCTTAAAAAATGACCCTGAAATCCCTTACTAAAACAGCTAACTGATATTCATAAATTTTTGTATGATGTTTATTTATGATACACCTTAATATATTAGCCTAGTTATTTTTTCACATCTCCCTCATCTCCCAACTGCTAATTCCCTACATGGATAACTCAACGTATTCCTATTTAAAACTTGGGACCAACCTGATGCAGCACTGTGCTGTATGAACATATTTCTCTGTAACTTATTTCAACTATAAATTGGTTTTTCTTGATATGTTGTATCAAGAGAAACCATTTTCCAAATTTCTTGGCTGGAATTTTTTTGGGTGAAATATTAGATTTTATAGAATGCCAAGATAAGGGAAGTACTGACTGTTTCACCAAGCAAATGCATCTAAAAGAAGATATACGTCTCAGATAGCAATTTTTTATATTGCTATATTTGGAATAGGACAATATACATATATTTATTTTAATGCAAGAAGTATTTTTAAGACATGGCATTCTGTCTGTGTGGAATAATAAGGAGATTGTTGAATTGCAGATGCACTGTTTGATCCCAGTGGAGGCCTAACACCACAAGTGATAAATCATGCTCTATATCATCCTATCACAAGTCAAAAATCTTTCTTAAGTTTAAGTCAAGCAGGCTTGAATGCAGAGCCGTTTCTAGGTGTTCTGCCACCCTAGGAGAGAACTGAAAAATGCCGCCCCCTCCCTTTCAAATGCTGCCCCCACCATGCCCCCCTCCCCCCCAAAAAAAAAACCAAAAAAAAAAACCAGAATCTTCAATTGAACAACCAAAAAAAACGCAATCCTATTTTAACAACCAAAAAAAAAAAACGGAATCCTTCCTTCGGCCGCCTAGTCTTGCCTAATGGTAGAAACGGCCCTGCTTGAATGTATGGTTTCACCTATCCCTAAAAAGTGATTGTCATTGCCATCGTATGTAATAGTCATCTTCAGTGACAAATCTCCCTCTCTTTTCTTTGGGATCTGATACCCAACTGGATTGTGTTTTACATAAGATATAAGGAGAGAACCAATCAAAGAGCAACATATTTCAACAGCTGGTATTATCATTGGGAAAACAGTCAGCTTCCTAACTCGGCAGAAATCTATTCTGAATGCTGTCATTTCATTTATAATAAAGTCAGTCCGAAAAGATATTTCAAGAAGATAATGAAACATCACTTACTTGCTTTCTTATTCTATAGCCATGTGTATATCCAATAAAATGCATATTGTAGACATCTTACAATCCTCCAAGAATAGCAACAATGACTTTTCCACACACAAAAATGTCCAAAATGCTACAATTCTTCCATTTTTGGATACAATGGGAGGTTATAAACTCTTCAACCTTGATATGCTAATGCACAGGATTTTATCAAACATACAGGTGCACCATGAAGCAAATAAGGTTGAAAACCACTGATATAAAGAATGTATTGTGAATTAATGTTTGTGTTGTGAGTGTGGGTGGCAGGGAAGCCGAGCACCGCGACTGTTGGTCTATTGTGCTATCCCACGGAAATAAGGACAGACGGAGGGAAAGACTGAGAAAGAATGGTGGGAGAAGTGCAGGGAAAATGGGAGAACCCCGAGAAAAGCTGCCCAGCGCGGGTCGTCCACCATTACGAAACCGAACTTCGGTACTCAGAGGCGAGAGACCAATGTTTTAAGTGACAAAGCCAACCGTGAGGCCCATTGTGAATAATGGTTGTGATGGTATATTTTATTGCTATTCTTTGTTTTCCTGATAATGTAATTGTTCATTTTTTTGAACACTGAACCATGTCTCAATGCTTCTATGCTGTTCTATGAATATTGGATGAATTCTTTCACTTATTGGTGTTGCAATTTCGATATTTCAGCATTTTACTGAAATAAGCTTCTTAAATAAACTTTTAAGTCATAACATTTTATTAGCAATAATTTTTTGGGAAAAATGAAAACTGGTTAATAAATCATTTGTTTATTTTGGTATTTCAATTTGCTAAGAATTAATATAAAATGTAAAGTAAGTGATAAAACTAAATTGAATTCTTTTATTTTTTTACTTTAGGCTTCAGTGTTGGATTCCAATTTAGTGGCATCAGATCTGTTTTGGAATGATACATTTATTAATGGCTTTTTTGAATCGGTAAGTGCTTAGATGTTCTTAACGTGTGTTGATGAACTAAAGGAAAGAGTATTTAAATATGAGGTATGTAATAAAGGTTTTGATAAAACGATGCGTGTTTCATTAGGGGATGAAACAAACATATAGGACAAACATGAACATGTGGATAAGGGTGGGGGACAACTAACAGTAAGTTTAAACTAACAGTACTTACTATTAGTGTTGAGCAATTTTACTGCTGGTGATAGGATTCCCTGCCCCTGACTGATAGGTCTACTGGCAAAGGAAATCAATAACATGTCTGAAAAAAATGTCAAAATTTTTTTATTATTAGATATATAAATCCTACTAACCAGCAGTAATGCTCACCACTACTGTTAGTCTTGTCCGTCCACATGTTCATCTTCTGTCATAAAATACATTTGTGCCATCTCCTTGATGAAGAAACATCAAAATCAATGGATACTCTACCTCACAGCTTTTATTATTTTATTTTATTTTATTTATATATTAGAATCTAAATTAGTATCTATGCTACAATTGCCAATTTTCTTTAGTAACTAATTTGTGTAAATCACATTGTACAATTTTCCTGTTTCTTGTAGCATAATGAGTGCCAATAACTTCAAAAATAATTTGAAAACTCACTGTATACCATTATACATTGGTTCATTTCAAAGCCTTATTGAGAGTTTGGATCTGATTATAATATTATTCTCCTAAGACAACTTTTGGATAATTACCTTTGGGTTGATATTACTCAAATTACATTTTCATATTATTTAATGTATTAAATAATTTGACAGTTACAAAAAATTAATTAACAATATTTTGTAGATAATGTTATATCCTAAATGTGCAATTTTATATTGTAATTTATTATTTAATGTTAAACTATTGTCACTTTGACTGGAAGCAATGTCATTTGTTTCATTACAATGGACCACTTAAGGACAGGCGGGGCTTCATAGTTACAAAATATCCCACCAGGCTACTGCTTCGCATGTGGGATAAACAAAGCCATGTGCTTTGTTTTAACCGGTGTAGATATAGAGGAAATATTATATTAAAGAAGGATATTCTAAGCGTTTTTACAGAATTATTACAATAAGGATCTTCACAGTACTGAACCATCCGTCTTGAAATATCAAAAATCGACGATTTTTAAGTAATTCACACAAAGTTATATGTTTGTTTATCCCACAAGCTCTCGCCGCATGTGCTTACACGTGACGTCGATAGGGGCGTAAACCTCAAGTGGTCCATTGTTGAATAACTATCTTGTTAGTTATTAATTAGTTGTATTCACTAAAACATAATTACCAACTAATTTCTGTTGGTTCTTCAAATGAATTCATGTCAGTTAATTAAATTTTAAGTTTAGAAATTATCTGATCAAGTTAATTGATCAGCACAAAAAAAATTCAGCACAACCATAACTTGTGATTGTTTTGCAGTCATTTATGAGACACTGCTCAGAAGGTTCAAAGCTTATAATGAAGTCCTTGTATCTATGGCTTACAAATGCTTCATTTGCACTTTCATAAAGAACTTGAATGCCAACTTAAAAAGAAGAATAAATCATTCAAGATTTTATTAAGACATTAAGAAGAAAAATAATTTCTTATTGCAATCTTGAATGATTCTGCTAATCTTAACTTTACCTATTCTACAGTTTTCTTAACGGAAGGAATGTGACTTAGAACTTACCTGCAAACAAAAAAAAGCAAACAATCATAAATACCACAAAACTAATCTGTAATATTAAATGTTAAAATAATTTTAACTAAAATTTACCAGTTTTTTAAATTTTACAAGTATTAACCTCTAATTGATAAATGTTATTTATTTTTGCTAATTTCATAAAATGTAGATATACTCTGTGACAAAAAAATCCAAACACCATGAAGGAAACATCCACTTGAATGAAACTACCTTCCCAGTAGATAAGCAAATCATTAGTTTGTTTGTTTAATTGATGTTTCAAAAACCTAACTGTCAACCCATGGCTCAATGGAAGTGCACATTTTGTGGTTCATTTAATGGCCCTCAGAAAAATACTACACACATTCTGCTTCATGGAACTGTTGCATTCACATGAATTTACTATCAGTAATGTCTCAATGATATACTTGAAGATCCTGAGCAACTGCAGGACGTAAGAAAGGTAGCATCGTGGGACTGTGATATGTCAGCTGGTCATACAGATGAATCGCTTGCCACCTGGATTGTAGTGATACTTCCATGGGGAGGGGCTGCAATTGAAGTGCATGAGGCCGCCAAGGTTTGGTTGGCCCAGCAATACTATAAACCCATTGTCTGTTGTTGTAAAGCAAGCCTTAACTGCTCTGATATCTCCACCATCCAAAGATACGGCATCCTGTATATAGCAACTGGTACAGACCTTCACATCATTGCAGATGCTGGACTTCATTCCTGTTGCCCTTTACAAGACCTGCCTTTAACAACCCAGCATCATAGGCTGTCTATAGTAGTGTCATGCCTGAGAGACATGGTCTGCTCTTGAATGGTGTCATCTTGTATTTAGTGATGAGTCCTGCTTTTGTTTTGTAGCAAATGATCATTGCATTTGCTTAGAAAAAGGACTGAACAGCTCTCAAGTTCTGGCAATATTGTTTTCTTATGACAACAGATCCCCTCTCATAATTACTCAAAGAATTCAAATGCACAGTGATGCATGCAGAAGATCCTGCAAACTCTTGTTCTGCCTTTTGTAGTGTCATGCTTGTCAGCAGCAATTTTGCAACAGGATAATGTATGTCCACACACTGCACACATTTCCCAAAAGTGCCTCCAAGCGATTCAAAATCTTGTTTGCCAGTATGGTCCCCAGTCTTGTTTCCCCCATCGAGCATGTTTGGGACTGCATCTATCATCGAATATTTGGAACATTTGGAGCAGCAGTTGCAATGTTGTGGCATGATCTGCTACAAAACATTGGGCTTTTTTCTACTTTATATCACATATTGGTATTCACAGAAACCAGAGTACTAATAACAACAAAGCTGTTTTTGTTCAATAAAAATTTGGTTTTTCACTGAAATCTTGACTCCCTTCCGATTCTCTTTATCCAAATAGACCCTACAGAGTTTATTTCAAATTGGATGCTGCCTTCATTGTGCTTCAATTATTTTTTTTGTCATCAAATATAATAGGATTAGAAAATATTAAATCAAAAAGTTATTTCATAGATTATATTCAGTAAGCTTGAATATTTCAGAACCTATTTTAAAAACTTCATAAACTTATTAATAATATACTTTGTACAGATATAAAAACTTTATTTTTTAATTACTTTGTTTAAAAGTTATAATAAATAATATTAAGTATTTAATAAATATAGTTATTTTTTCAACTGTATAAAGTAAATTATCTCAGACATTTAAACTTTTTATTTCCTTTATAATTTTACAAAAAAAAGAAACAGAAAAGATTTACAATAAATTATTTTTATTTACTGAAGGAGACTACTTGGTAGCTTACCTAACAGGGTTGATAAGTGGTTCATACCAAGGAAGAAGGTCAGGGAGTTATTTTTTTTTTTTTCCCCACATTTTGTTTTTCCACTAAAGTCTTCTTTGAAGTTGGGATCTGGTTATTTTCTGGGATTAAAGATGAGCAGCTTTCATTATCTCTGGGATCCTTTTTATTAATAGAAATCTACACCTGCTTTGCCCTCAATGGACTAGTAATGAGCTGCCTAAAGAAACCTCTAACTTCTACTGACTCTTAGTATTTCGCAAGAGTAATTTGTTCTTGATATCACTTACGAACAGAATCGGTGTGTTAAAGCCACCAATCACATATAGGCTGCATCTGTTTTTTTTTTTTTTTTTTTTTTTTACAAAATTCTCAAATTAAATCTGGTTAATAAAAGAATTTTTCCCACTAGAACTATTTCCAAAATAACACATTAAATATTATACCACCCACAACACCTCTTACAACAAGAATTGTGTATAGCCCATGACATTCCTATAACAGTTTTCCTATAGGCCTATAATAAAGATTCTATCAAAACTTTACATTAGATCCAAAGTTTATTGCTGTATTTTGTTGGAAGAATCCTTGAATTAGTGGAAACTCATGAAGAATATAGTCAACAATCCTTTTTGCAAAGTATTACTAAAAAAACAATAAGAAAAATGCATGGAACACACACAAATAATGTCACTGATAGAACCAACCAATCACAGGTTGGTGCTACTGAATAGTAAAATTTAGCTAAATCATAATTACAATTTTTACAATTACTGTGACAACAGAAGTATATTTTAATTTGTTAAGTACATTATTATTATTATTACATGCTATATTGTCTTTCATAATTTGTTTTAGTAAAAAAAATACTCAAAAATTCAATATATATAATTCTAAATGTTTAAGATTTTCTAAAATTTAAGGTTATAATTGAAGAAGAGAATTTCTTTGAAAATGTGATCCTGATGTATAGAAAAATACGGAAAGATAGATACAACTTGTATTCACAACCAGTGGACCAGAATCTTTTGACGTAAGTAATTTTCACTCATATGTTTTAACTAAGCTAGTATTCTCTGAGTATGTTATCTGTCATAATATGTTCCAGAAACTTAAGAAATAAGGACCTTTATGGTAAAAAAAAAAAAAAAAAAAAAAATTCCTCTTAACAAATTACATAACATACTTTGTCACTTGTAAACATCAAAGGCTATTTTTAACTTAAATGTTTGCTATGATGACAATCAAAACATTGTAAGAGTAATTAATTCAATAGTGGTTGCAAATCAACCTACTATTCATAAAGAACTTCCTTACGAATATACTGTAACTTCTTGATGTGTTTAGTTCAAACACAGGAAGTCTTAGAGAATTAATTTTGTAGTAATCTAGGGCACATGGATTAAAAACAGTTTAGGAAATAAATGAAACTACTACAGGAAGGATTAATATTAAGAGAAACTTTAATAAAAAAAATCAGTTACTATCTATTTATAAATAAATTACTAAAAAAAGGTAAATCATACTTCCTTTGTCCAATTCCTTTTTACTTTAGTATATGCTCCCATGGCATCGCGTCTCCCTGCACTTAAATCTGTTTCCTCCCAGCGTCATCGAGAAATACTTTACAGCGTCGCGATATTCTAGATGTCTTTCTCTAGAATTCGACGGAAACAATCACCTGGAGGCTAACAGCAAGTCAGGGACCGTTGCGAGCCGTGTCGAGTCCTTCCTTCCCATCCGTTGACCAAGAGAGCGTTTTTTTCCAAAATCCCTCTATTTATACCCTTTCTAACAGGTACGGGTTAATCCTCTTGATTCTGGGAAATTCCACTAGGTTCTATTTTTGGGATAATTATAAGATTATTGAGCCATCTGCTGACCACTTAATCCGTATGTGTTTCCGGCTTACAGAAATACCACTACACGAATTTTGAAGGCAACTGGACAAAGTTAAAATTAAAATAAGAAAACATTAAAAAAAATATGATATTACAGTATTTTATTAACAAGTAACCTCAGATCCCAACAGGAATAATTCGTTTTTAATATTTTTCTTAAGAGTTTGGGTCTGAAGGTTACAATACATAGAAATATTTTACCCATTATGTTTAAATAGTTGAATTAATCTGCTATTGTAAAAGCATCCAAACATCTGGCTATATCATATATATATATATGTTGCGGTCTTCCAGTGTCTTTATTTATGTAGGATGTATCAGTTGAACCTTGTCAATTTTGCATACAATAGCAACAATCAAACTGTTTGGACTTTTCACCAGCTTTTCAGGATGTGTTGGTTCTCATCGATAGTGATGATAGTGTGTGACTCTTTCACTGCATGTTTTATTGCAACAGAACGAGTGTCTTCAAATTTTCTTCTTGATTGCACTCATTGTTTCACATTTCGGAGAAAACCAGATTCCTCATCAAATAAATGTCTTTCTGCAGAGATGTTGCCCTTTGACTCATCAATAAACTTAATGACAGACACATGTTGTTCTAACATCAATGAGAAGCTAATTTTCTGTTCTGAATTAATAATTGTCTTCAGCTTTATTTAGTTTTACATTTTTAGCTTATGGTCAGGATGAATCAGAAGCATCTCTTCTGACTTTCCTTTGGATAACAAATTTGTTCACCCTAAGTCAAGTGATCATTCCAAACAAAAATCCATTTAATCACAGTGTTAGTTTTGTCCATTTAATCACATAGTGGGAGTGTGGGACTGCCGTTTTTTCCTCTTTGTGGACTCGTCAGTTCACAAAGAGGACGAAAAGGCCGTCCTACACTCCCACTATTAACAGCTCAGAGGCGAAATCTTTTGTTTACTTTGGTGCCTTTTTGATTGATTGATTGATTAATTTATCACAGGCATGTTAATTTTTTTTTTAATATATATTTGTTTCATTCTTTCAGATCATCTTTTGTTTTAACAATGAATTCCTTGATTTTCAGTTGAATTGTTTTGTCTAAAGATGAGTGAAGTCAATTCTACAGCTAAAATCTTGGATATTCTTGAATGAGAAGTAGAACAGTTGTTATTAGAAGAGAAACAATTACAAATTGTGGATCATTCATTAATGCTCCTCATGAATGATTTCGTAGCCAAATTTATTAATGTCTCTGTTTTCAGTTTTGTTCAAGATTTTCTCTGAAAAAATTCAAATGATTCAGTGTTGCTTAATGTTCACAATAAAATTCTCACTTTTAATGGACGTAGAAACAAGCCAAAATGATAATAGTTGGTTCAGTCTAATAATTTGGCCACAATCTTTATGAATACTCTATATCTATCTATTACGAACATTCTTCGTAAGGCTATTTTTTTGTCAATTTTTAATATACTAAAAAAAAAAGAAAGAAAAAGTTGAATGGCTTCTGGGTGCAAGTCTTTGAATTGCTTTATTAAAAATTAAATAAACTTTTGGTAATAATTTTTTTTTTAATGTTTTGTCTTTTCAATGCCAGATGGACACAATTCTCTCATCCATTTGTGGTCAATGCATTTTACTTAAGGACATTCAATAAAATAAGTAAGTTATTACAAAAACTTTACCATAAGATTCCAAAATGAAATATTTTTGGGGTAATTTTCTTCAAATTATCTAAATAAAAAAAACTAATGTACTAATCTAAACTGAAATAAGCACTCAAAATGTGCTAAAATAATGTGATTATTTTTTTTTTATATAATAGAGGAAAATGTGAATACAAATAAGTGTAAATAATAATAATAATAATTGTTTTTTTTTGGAAACATTTTGTATGTGTGTGGGGGAGGGCCTCTCATGTAGATCTGCTTGAAATTTTTGGAAAAATGAATTAATTTTTCCAAAGGGAATACCCCCTCCCCTTTGCAGTTTAATACAAGTCTTGTAGAATCAAAAATGCTCTCTATTAATTGAATTACAAATAAATGCACTGAAAAGAAAATTAAAATTATTAAAAATTAAATGAAAGGTGGGAATCTGCTGAAAGTTTGCATCACAAATAAATAATTAAACTTTTAAGTTATATTTATTAAAAAAAAAACTGAATCCAAAATTATCAGCTGAACAGGTAGTATTAACTTATCTGTTAGTTAACAACAAATTTCCAAAAGAGAATTTCAAAGTTTTTTTATCTACCTTTCTGTAAATGTTAAGTCTACTAGAATACTTTTAAAATATTTGTATTTGTTTTAGTTATTCCTTTTGGTTTGTTGAACGAACCATTCTATTCAGAAGATGCTCCTGATTATCTGAATTTTGGTTCTTTGGGACCAATCTTGGGACATGAGATTATTCATGCCTTTGATAATGCAGGTAACTAAACATATATATATTACAATCCCCTTTTTATTTACATTCTGCATGAAAAGATTTTACTTCAATTTCATGAGCTTTTCTTTTTTAAATAGGAAAATGGTTTGATCTCCATGGTAACCAGCGCTCCTGGTGGTCAGATACTGCTGAGGAGAGATTTGCCTTAAAAGCAACTTGTTTTCGTGATATGTATTCCAATGCATTTGAGCAGGAAATTTTTTTTCTCAACTCAACTGTTAGATTTGGGGTAGGTAAAAGATTCATTTCTTTTAATGTACTGCTTAAATTCTTAGATGTTTTATTTCTGAACTGATTTTTTTGCATTTGAAGTAGATTACTGAAATAAGAGGATTAAATTACTTGGATTTTCTTAATGACTTCTTTTTTTCTGTCTGTTCCACACTCCCTGGTAAGAAGTTATTTTTTTAATTCACCACTTGATACAATCATTGTGAATATTTCACGACAAGTGAATCTCAGTTACACATACACAAAAAGAGTCTTTGTCTACATCTCAGAAATCTTAAAAGTTGGTTAACTTATTATTAACATTTGAAAACAACGAACACTTCCAAAGGGCGAATCATACTGGAAGTGGACATTAATTTTGAATTTGGGGGGAGAGTAATAAGAGACATGGTAACAATACTTAACTATTACAAGATAAAATTATATTTAAAATAAAAAGATGTTAAAAATATATTTTATAGGATACACTGGAATCCAAAAATTAAAGGAGGAAGATTCTATGCAATTAAATTTATTGCCAAGAATATTTTATAAAACATATACATGATATTGACAACCCAGTCATCTCAAGGGAAATCCAATCGAGAAGACAAAAGGGTATCATGAGTTAGACAATCAACAAAAGGAATATACAGCAGAAATATTTACATTGTTACATTGGTCAATGAAGACATTGACTAGAAGGAAGAGGATAGAATAGAAGCGATGAAAAAAAGGAATTTGGGTCACAATTTTAGCCTGACTACAATAGACTGTGAAATGTTAATAATATTTTTAAAACTGAAGTATAAACTTGCTTTTGAATTGGTTTAGAAGAGGACATTCATGGATATCTTTAGCAATTTCATTACAAAGTTGAGGCAATGTATAACTGACAACTCTTCTTTGATTGTTAGACTTAGGAATTGATAAATAGATAATAGAACTTGTATCGTAGGAATATAGGAAAGATATAAATAGAAATATTGATAACCTAAACAGGAATTCCTAAAATTACAATGGACTTACAATTTGACTATTTGCATTCTGTTTGGGATCAAAAAAGGGTTTTGTCAGAATGTCTGCCAATCCATTCTTTTGGATTGGACCGTTAAAGTTGGATTCTCCAACATCATGAAAATTAACATCTGAAGCTTGTATACACCAGGTATCAAGAAATAACGTGAGGTGTTTGAAGTGCCATAAGTTGATAAATATTAGGTGCATTCATCTCAAACTTTGGATTGTAGGCTTATGGGTCATGGGAAGTGCAATAATGAAAAAAAAAAAAAAGTTTCTAGTTCACATAATCACCAGCAGGGGACATGTGGCACTACTGCAGCTATGCAGTATCTTCTGGTGTTCGTTGCTCGTTCAAATTCGGAATTGTGGAACAGAACAGTTGGTCACAGAAGATGTTCAATGTGTCCTCCATTCTTGGAGACCATTTGCATACAGTGCTCTATAACATGTTGGAGGAATTCATTATGCAGACGCCAACATTCATGTCTTAAGGTGTTTTTCAAGTCCTGCAGAGTGTGCACCCTATCTCAATGGTCCCTATCCTTGAGATAACCCCAGAGCCAAAAGTCACAAGAATTGATGTCAGGGGATCATGCTTACTTACTACAGCATCATTAGGGATGAACTTTACAATCACATTCCTAGCAACATGTTATGTGTGTGGTCTAGGTCCATCTTCCATAAAGACTACTGTATTAAGGGCACCATGCTGCTGCAGGAATAGAAACACTTGGTTTCGGAATAAAGATTTGAGTTGTCTCAAATGTGCGAACCATACATCATAAATTTGTTGGCAGTAGTGGTCCTCTATCTCTTCTGATATGCCTGTATTCACATAATGCCCTAGTGGTATTCGAATGCAACTGATAATAAAGCTTCACGAGTAAAGCGTGGTCAATAAGTGTTAACGGCATTACTGTGCTCTTGTTGAAGACTAGTGCACGAGTCATCGTCTGCTAGCCTTTTCAAGGAGAGCTCCATTTGCCCCTGGTGTTGACTATGTGAACTAGAAACATGATAGATTTTTTTCACGATTGAACTCCCAATAAGCCTACAATTATCAACTTATGGTGCTTCAAGCACCTCACGTTATTTCTTGGACACTTAGTATCTATTCTGAATTTAATCTTTGGTTTCTATAAAGAACATATTCACTAACAAATATTCAAAACATTTTTTCATATTATGATGGAAAGAAAGCAAATAGAATAATTATCATTGTTTCTTTACTGAAAACAGGCCAAATAACTGAATTACTATTTACTAGGGGCTGGTAAGAAACTGTCATTTCTCAGCCTCTTCTGTGCTACATGCAAAGTTGTTTTAATTATTCATCATATTTTAATTGAATGTCCTTCTTTTAATCAACATTGGCGTCACTGTTTTTATCCTCTTTTTAAATTCAATGTGTTCTATTCCATATTTCTTGCTTTAAACCAATGATCTTTTACCAGTTTCATTGGTTTTAAGATTGATTTATCTATGTGATCTTTGTTACCTTTTTATAATTTTTACTTTGTTAAAATATGCTTCTATACATTTTTTTATGTTGGTCTATTCTTGCTTATTTTTTTGTTTCAGAGGTCTTTTGTACATATGGTGTTTCTATATAATTTATATCTTTTTACTTTCTTGGCACAGCATAGCCACAGATGCTTTTATGCCGTTACAATCAAATAACCAACCAACAATTCTTCCATTTAAAAGAAAACTTAGTTTTTTTTTTTAATGGCATTTTGAAATGTTAAATCATACATATTAAAAACAAATCTTTTAAAAGATTCTAATTCAAACCATTTCTATGAGGAAATATATTCTAAGTAATTGCAAGTTTTTGTTTAGTTCTTTTGACTGAGTATTTTTGGAGATGTTTTTTAATGAAAATTATAATATAATTAATATTAGTTGTTATGAGTAGTCATAAAACAGGTGAATTTATGAACTTTTCTTTTATGGAAGTATGTTCCAAAATGTATCTTTCTGTGATGTTCATGAAAAGCATTTGGTTTTAAATATGTGCAATTAAAAATCAACTCTTCTATTTTTCTTTGCAACATTGTTAAGCCTTTGTAACTCCCCTTCTCCTTAACTTATGAAATGTTATTGTTTCTTTTTAGTTTGATGGAGACTTCACTTTGAATGAAAACATAGCAGATAATGGAGGACTCAAGTTTGCCTTTGAAGTAAATAAGATTTTTAAGTTCTTTCTCTTTAAATTGTTTAAAATAAGTCATAAGGAATTAAGTTTTAATGCTTGTTTTTTTTAATGTAAAAAAAAAAAAAAAAAAAATGCTTTTAAAAACTTGGTTTAGTATTATTACATATTAGTTCTAATATTTTTTAATAGTAATTCAGGATAGCCTCTAAATCAGTGACATATTAATGAACTAAAACTCATCATTGGGATCATCAAGGATTAGGCTTCTGGTCTTCCAACTGGATTCTACTGCAGAGCTAATTTCGGAAGGCGATTTTCTTCCATTCAGATTACACATGTTCGTACTAGTTTTGAAGGTAGTTTTCTTCTGAATAGAGTATATATCTAAATCAAATCTTAGACCATTTTAGAAACGAAGAAATAAGTACAACCTTTTACCTCTCGCAGAAACCTTTTCTAATAGAAGTGCTGTTGTATTTCAATATTTTTGAAATGCGAGGCCATTCTTATTTCTTAAAAATTCTGTTTTATAAGCTTAAAGGACAGTTAGGGATTTAGAATTTACCAAAACTTCTACCTCTTCAAAACTGAGAACACTGTTTGATAGCTTTCTAGGGTGAAAAGAAAAGTTGGAGAGGTTCCATTACTATATATGATCCATTGCTGGGAAGATTTTATTCTATTGCCCAAATGTTAACAAGTGTTACCAATTGGGCAATAGAATAAAATCTTCCCATCAACGGATCATATATAGTAATGGAACCTCTCCAACTTTTCTTTTCACACTAGAAAGCTATCAAACAGTGTTCTCAGTTTTGAAGACAACCATTTCAAGGATCTACTGAAAGTATACAATCAATGGATGTACAAATGCCTAGCAAGCCATTCATGACTGCAGTCAGTTTTCTATCCAGGCTGATATATAAACAGACAAAGAGCAACAGCAGTGCAGACGATATCCAGTTTTAGTGTCGGAGCACCAAGTTTCAGCAAGTGAATGGTTACAGTGCCATTCATAACTTCTTGTCATCGTATTGTGCCTCATCTGGTGCAGATGGAGGAGGTCAGAGGAGTCCTATTATCAGCTGTACTGGTCTGACAGGAAGGTCTGGCATCATCAGCATAAGGTCATGGCTCCATCCTGCTCTGCTCATGGTAGTGACGGTTTAGGGAGTCTTCTCATTGAATACATTAAGCCACTTAGTGTTTCTGGAAAGGTGCTTAAACACTGAGCTGATCTCCTACACTTAATAGTATTTCAGCAAGACAATGCACTATTCCATCTGGTCGTTATTATCCAGGCATGGCTTTAGGAACATCTGAGTCTGGGCCATCCAGTGACCCTATTGAACATGTCTAGGATGCCATTCAGCCAGACGTCATATCCAAGAATCCGGAACTGGCATCTAAGGTGGAATTCCGCAAATGGTAGAACATGCATGGCTGGCACCATCTCTGTCAACTCACCAGAGCATCTGGTGGAGTTGAAGCCTCTGGGTAATCGTTCTAGAGGATGACTGACACACTATTAGCTAGGTGTGTCTCTAATATTTTGTCTATTCAATATAATTAGAAGAAAAAACTGTCAGAGGCAGGCTGGATCCCCCACCAAGGGACTGGGACAACTAACCTCATACGTCTGACAATCAATTTTCAAAAAAAAAAAACCCCTATCACCTACAATATAATTGATCACCAGGATTTGCTCCTCTGGTCCCTACAGTAGTCTGTCCCTGTTATTCATTGTTAATTGGAGCTTGTGGTATTGTTTGCAATTATGAAATCAAGCTAGAAATATTGTGACTGAGTTAACAGGTTAATTCCATTGGAAATTGCAATTGAAGTGTGGGACAATAAATATATAATTATGAAAGTAATGACAGTGGGGTGAAAAAGCTGATTTAATAAAATCAATTTTCATTCAATAGAATATACACACATGTGATATGGAACGGATGCTTTATTTACAGTGTGTCTAACTTCGTGTACTGTGGCCTTTTGCCCTAAGCACAGCTTTGCCCTTCAAAGCCTGCACAATTTGGATGCGTGCTTGCGGTCGCATTGAACGAGCACGAATCCGGTGCTCCAATTCATCCCACAGATGTTCATTATGGTAGAGATCCGGACTCTGGGCAGATCACTGAAGTTCCTGAACATTATTCTCCGGAAACCAGGTGCTGACAACACGGGCCTTATGGCATGGCGCATTGTCGTGCTGGAATACAATTGGCCCTTCACCGTAGGAAGCATGGAATTGTCTAGAATGCCCAGATACTGTGTGGATGCCATGTTCCCCTTGATCACAACCTACGAACCACGACCACACCATCACCACCAAACTTCACTGTTGGGATGACATACTCTGGTAGAAGCTGCTCCCCTGGCAAATGCCACACCCAGGTGCACCTATCCGATCGGTAGAGTGTGAAGTGTGATTCGTTGCTCCACATAATGCTCTTCCAGCGGTCCATTGGCCAAGACCGTCGCTCTCTACACAGGCCACACGACGCTGGTGTCTAGGCTTGTGAGTAGCAGCCTGACTGGTGTACCCTAAGGCATGGAGCTCCAGTCGAATCGTTATGGTACTGACAGTTGTTCCCATTGCCTGCTGGAAGTCCTGCCGCAGCCCTATTTTGCTATAACAACTGCTTTCAGGGCCCTCCAGTCTCTATCGGTCAGCATGTGGGCTCGGCCACCTAAATGACGTCGCATTTCCACTCCGTGATAATAGCACCCACGGTTGACTTTGGCAGGTTCAGCATCGCTCCTGTGGCTTGCACACTCTGGCCACTTATGTGGCAGCCTATGATTACTCCACATTGAAAATCATTCAGCTGCTTTGATGGTGGCATTTTACCTCAGCATGTGGTTAGTCACCAAGTAACTCCAACTACAAATATTCAAATTATCGCTCTAATTTGGCAGGTGTCCACTTTCAATTGAATAGTCAGTGTATAAACTGAACACAAAGAATAGGCAGGAATATCTGCTTAATTCTAAAATATCAAAATTCCATTAAAGGCTTTACTTAAAAAAACAAACAAACAAACAAACAAACTAAAAAGACTGGATCTTTACATTGCATCAATTGAAGTATTGTAACCTACTTTTGGTGAGTTCACTGATATAAATTCTTTACTTTTCAGAGTTATAGATCATGGGCTAAAGAAAATGGAGTAGATGATGTCTTACCTGGTCTGAATATGAATCAGGATCAACTTTTCTTTGTAAATGCTGCTCAGGTAAAATTTGAATTAAATGTCCTAGTTCAGTGTTTTCAAAATGTTTACCTGATTCGGAGGAAGGGGGAGATCGAAAACATCTATCCAAACAACTAATCCCCCCTACCCCTCGAAAAATTTAAGAGCACAACACCCAAGCATTCAAATACACACAAAACTCCCTTGTCCCTAATTAAATATTATTTTCATTATTGTAGAAGACTCGCCATCACTTAAGCTATTGTTAGATGAGCTTTTTCAGCTGTCTTCATGTCAAAAATGAGTATTTCCTTAAAAAAAAAAAAAATGGTTCAGGAACAGCTGAATATCAGGCATTGAATAGTTGAGGATTAACGTTCAGACTTGAATGAAGTTGTAATTGTGTTGGATTAATAGAGGAAATAGATCTATCAATACCTTGATTTAAGGAAAATACAAACTAAACTGTTTTTTGTAAGTTTTTCCAAGAAGCGTAAATGCTTATTTATATAAAAAAATTTTAATGACAATTAACTTGCTTGTGATTGTTGTATGATATTTTATAAAGCAGATTATTATTTTTTCTATTGAAATAATAAACTTAAATTTAATGAAGTTTAATGTGGATGAACCTATGTAATTAGATTGTATGTAAACACCTGTTTAAAAATACAGATTAAAGTAAATATTTAAATAGAAATGGGTATTATTTCGGGAATGTTTAGGTTACTTTTTTTCCCCCCAAAAAAAATACTAAATTCTATTTTTATCACCTGCTAACTACAATTTTGAAAACACTGTCCTAGATGATTGAAAAATGTTAACTCACATTAAAGCGAGGCTAATATATTATTGTCTACTTCTATCACATACATGGTTGGGATAAAGTTTGTTAAGAATAAGCAATGAAAAAAATATAGTTTATGTAAAATTAATGAAGGAAAATTGGGTTTTGAGAATTTTAAATATACCACAATAATTCTAACTAACCCAGATGGTCCCAGATTTATGTAGATCTGAAGTTACATAAAAAGTCATAGAAATTAAAAATAAAATTTGGAGTTGTCCTAGCTTTATTAAAAATGCTAATGTTACATCTGAGAAAGCAGGCAATGTGTGCAGGCACATGTTCCATCCTCCGCATCTCTTTACGTAAAGGTAATTTTTGTGCCAAGTGTCTCAATTTTTTTTTCGTTATTTCTGCCAATTAAACACCAGAATGCCAGTCGAAAGCACTGAAGTGGTGAAAAAAAGTGAATCTAACCACATTCGAAAGAACATAGCTTTGAAATCAATGTCAATTTGGAGTACTGTAGCTTATGATTTACATAGAAGCGATTTACATAGAAGGAACAGAGTCCTTACAAAAGTAGAACACTGTATTTTGGCTTCAGACTCTTACAAATCCATTTCAAAACTTGTATCTGGGATGTGCAATTCTTCACTGATGGTACCTGAAAACTGAAATCATTATAAGGCAAGATACATTAAAAGAAAGTTCAGTGATGTTTGACAAAGATAAGTATCTTTTTAAGGAATAATAAATGTTCCTTCTATTAATCACTTTCCAGTTGCCAAAAAAAAAAGAAAAAAAAGAGAAGGTATATTAATATATTCCAATTTATTTATTTTCTGTTTTGCTTGAATAAATTTAATACTTAAAATACTTTATTTAAAATGTGTTATTATTATTATTTTAATAGTGTGGGTAATTTCAGGTGTACTGTGCAAGTTTAACTCCATCAGCATACGTTTATTTGATTGAACTAGATGAACATATGCCTCATCCTGAAAGGTATTATTTCTTTCATTAATAAAAATCTCAAATGCTGTTCCTTGTCCTTGAAACTTTATTGATTCTGTAACTTGAGAATAAAATAGGAAAGATTTAATTAAACTATCATTAATAGTTTAAAAATATACAGATACAAATAAGCTTGGATAAGGGATTTTCTACTTAAAGAGTGCAGTTTGTTCAGTATTTCTGCTTAGAAGTTTGAGTCTGTGCTATTATTGCTGCTGATATCAATTTTTTGGAACAGAGAATGCTTTGTTGCCTTCCTATCTAAAACACTGTAAAAAACCATTATCCAAACTTATAGTATTATTCAATTTAACATGGTCTAATCCTTCATTCCCATCTAACTTTACAAAGTATCAGTAGTTTAAATTGTACAGTTTAACATACATTTATTCATGTATTTATTTATGTGAGTATTTTGTGGATTTATAATAATAGTTCCAGAAGAGAAGAAATTAGGAAGAAATATGGAATATGTACAGTTTAACCTTTTACTTGAATAATTTATCTGTGATCTCCATCCCACAATCAACCCAATTTGAATTAAATTTCTTTTGTTTTTGGCAAAGCAATCTGCAGTGTATTGCAGACTTTTGATTCATGTTTATCATTTTCTTTTGAAGCTAAATGAAGGCTGTAATTTTAAAGATCTTAACATTTTAATTGATGGGATAAGTGTATATAGATGTGAGAGAACAGCAGATGAAATATGACAACTGTAAAACCAAACAACAAATCTCAGTAAATAGCTACCCACATACGGAGGGTTTTTTTTGGGAGTTTTGACGCTGAAGACTTAGTCGGAAGGATGAATCATTTACGTTAAGCTGAGTCGGGGAGGAGATTTCGCAGGTAGTTGGCAATCGACCTGTCACAGTTCTTATGCGTGAAGCACGGCTTAACGTAAAGATTCTCAATAACGATCAGTTCCTTTAAGGATTTAATTTCGAACTTGCCTAGACTAACTTTCGAACATGAAATGACAAGTAATTGTAGTTTCTTACAGATTGATTATGTAATTGGCTTTATAGTGACAGTAGCATTAAATTTATAACTATATTTTGAACTTTAGTAGACATTATACATTTGATAATTGTAAACACAGTTACAAGAAATAGTAAAAAAAAATCTTAATTAAAGTGAAAAGTAAATTCTAGAATTTTAAATCTAGTCAACCGGAGGATTACTAGGCAATTTCTGACGAGATTTTTTTTTTAAATTGATATTTTAGAAAATTTCGGTAATTTTCTAGATTTACTTTATTTATCACATCCGGTAGTAATTTATATGGGTGGCATACTTATTAAAAATGTTGGTTATAAAGTTACATATATCTCGAAGATTATGGTTGTATTCGAATTTGTATTGTTCATGTAATATAATTGAAAATAAGTCTTTATTTTTAAATTATATAAAAAGTTCGAAGTAAGTATTTTATTATTCATAAATAATTCCCTTGTTATTTTATTACTTGAAGTATTTTTAGAATATATAACTAATTTTAAGATTTTTTTTTTTTGTTTCATAAAATATTTATACTATTTACATTTTTCATTATTTGTATTAGATCAGATAGCATTTTCATAATTAAATAAGAATCAAAGAAAGAAAACTAAGTTATTATTTTATAATTTATTGGTATAATATTTTTATATTTTTTTTTCAAGAAATTGTATTTAATTTTTGTTGTAAGTTTTAATTTAATTTTTGTTGCATCATTTAAAATAATACCCAAATATTAGTCTTTGAATGATATTATAATTTGTTCATTTTTTAAATTTGTTATGTAAATATTTGTTATGGAAACTAGAGCTCTGTGGTCCGCGAAGGATAACTTTCAGTCGGGTTGGAATTCCAAAATCCACCCACACGTGGGAGATCGTAACGGCCAGCAGCCCAGGGATTCCCTGCTTAACGTAGAGTTGTGAAACGCCGCGGAAATAAACCGCTAACCCGGGGGATATCTCTTTTATGGTTAAGCACCGACAAGCGATTTGTTCCCCAAGGGGTAAGTACTTGAAGGAGAGATGAGTCTCCCTCAGAGGTCAAAGATCTCTCGATCTGTAAGAGAAGACCCCCTACGTGTGTGGGTAGCTATTCAGATGAATCAAAAAATAACATGAGTAGATTAGAAAGTTTGCTGTGCTCTGGAGATAGTAAAAACAGTTGGGTATTCCTTTAAATAGAAAAAAAAAATCAAATATAAGGTAACTGATATACGGGGTGTATGTAATAAGTGGGTTGAATAACATTTGTAAAGGATGTTGGAGAAATGCTTCTAATGGACAGCAAAGATACAGTTTGTGAATGAACGAAAGCAACAAGAAAAAGGGAACTGAGTTCTTAATGTTTATTGTACTTTCATTGGTTTGCTCACTTCACAAAAAGAGATTAGCACAAACTTTTCTTGCAGATACCCGAGACAGGATAAGATAACTGGGATGAGTAGAAGAATGGACAAAATTAGGGGAATAAATAGCTCACTTAGGCTTAGATCACCATGATTGAATGATGCAGGGATTGTGTATAGTACTGAAAATCCAAGTGTAACTATATGACAGTTGAAAAAGGATGAAAATCATGGGTTATGGTTTATTAATTCCATGTATTCTCTGTAATATTTACCGCAAAGCAAGATTTTCGATTTTTTTTTTCCTCTCTTTCATTTCTTTACACATAGGCAAGTTATATTACTCCCATTTTTTTTATAAATATCATCCCTATCCAAACTACTTTGGCCGTGAAGTGCACAGGCAATGAAAACTGACCAGATCCTATCAATTGCAGTCGACTTTTGCTCTTTGACATTTTCCATCGCCTCTGTTTTGTCCTTTAACACTGAAGCATCAGGTAACTGTATAAGCCACATCAATTTATTGTGATTTAATACTTTGGTGAAAACGGAATTGAATTTGATGAGAACAATTTGTTCTCATCTCTAGAATCGCCAAATTATTTGTTGAACTTCTGGTCCACCAATGAAATTCGTATGTTAAAGTTCAGTAGTTCAATTATTCGACATTTCGAATACTCTTAACTACAACACACAGTTCTCGATGTAAAAAACTCTTCTAGTCCTCAAAGACCAAGTTGTGAAGAAGTGTGATGATTCAGCTGTTTAAGATGGATCCAAGTTCCCCTCACTTCCTAAAATTGCTGAAAGAAGCGGTTGATTCCGATTAAGGCGACAGCCCTTGCTGTTTTGCTTCTCTAAGTCTTTGAACTGTGAACTTTTGGTTGGAGCTCCATATGCTTAGGTAATGGCTGAATGGGTTTGTGTTCCGCTGTCTTAAAGCTGCTTGCGGCTTAGCCACCGATGAACTGACTTTGAAGCGGCCACTACCCTTCCTTAAATACAGAAACTGATATCATGTGAAGGATAGCAGTGCCAACAAACACTCTTCTTGGGAAGAAGAACAATGGCATCCTTTGCAGGCATTGTTTATACTGTTACTAAAATATGACACTGAAGACATTGTATAATTTCTAACAGCGATACTAGCTCTCTCGTAGATGCAAAGTACAATGCTTTTCAAACAGCCTTTGCCAATCTTTTTAGTAGTTTTGGGTGAGTGTAAACAAAATTGTTACTTTTAGTGGCAATAGTGGTAATTTTTCCATCCCTGGAATTACCCTTCTGACAGTACAAATTTAGAAATGACATAACATAATCTCTAACATGCAGTGAATAAAAGCACATAATTGCAATTAAAATTTAACTTACACTTGAGATCTGAAATGTTGTGCAAGATGACCCGTCCAAGTCAGCAATCCTCCTTTAACTGGATTCCTCATGTGGTCGTCGGATCCTTTGTTTGTTTTTTTTCAGAAGTGAACATCTGATGACCTTCTGTTTGATAATCTTGTAACAAGAATTCCTCTAAATTACGTGTTGTCTGCTTTAATTCACTATAGACACCTTTAAATTTCATACTGTAACATATTGGCTATTGAAAAAGGTCCTGATTGTAACTCTCTAATTTAAGAAAAGATTTCTCAAGTATGTATCTTTTTTCACACCATATATAATTGGTTGGCAAGTGTGGAGAGTTTGTCCTGTTTTTGATAATGGGCTGCGGTGGAGTACTGCAAATTGTCTTTATTCACTGTTCAGTTCGTGTTCAGTTAGACAAATATGTAGAGGTCTTTTAGATGCTCTAATCTACAAGCATTTATTACTGGGGTTACTGCTGCATTGCATTCTATAAATGGCTCCTTGTACATCTATTTTTCTCTCATTCAACATTTCGTTTTTCTTACATAAGAAACCTAGGATGGTATTTCTGGGGGTCGCAAATAATGCCTATCCCTAATTATCTACCATAGGGATATTATCATTGGTTGTAAATTCTTTATTATAGACTCCTATAGATGATTTATTGACATCTTGTTTATCACTTTTACTATGAAGCTCGTTCCTTTTTCTTAATGTCCTATACCTTTTGTCTATTTAAAAATTCCTCTAGGAATTCATTCCCCTGATCCTAATTTCTTGTTGTAATAATTTGCTATTGGAACAAACTTTCCTCGTCCTATCAATTGCCTGAACAAGGAATTCCTCTAAATTTCAGGCACAGCACTGTGGTAATTGATGCATCCATGGGTTTTAGGTATACCGGGTAGTGAAGCCAATTTTTCTCCCTTCTTACTTGTACATCTAAAAACAGAATTCTACACTTGGATTCCCTCTCCATAGTGAATTGAATATCTCTGTTAATATTGTTGAACTCAAACTGAACGCAAAAAAGCAGATGAGTAAAGGTAGTTTGCAGTATTCCACCGCAGTCCATTGACAAAAAATAGAACACATGTTCAATTGATTTAACACTTCACAATTGATTATATATGGTGCGAAAAAAGATGCATTCTTGAGAAAGCTTTTTGAATCTTGCATAATAAGAAAATTAGGGAGTTACAATCAAGACTTTTCTATAGCCAATGTATTATAGTATGAATTTAAAGGTGTCTACAATGAATTAAAGCAGACGATACCTAGAAGAATTCTCATTACAATGCTTGTCTCACACTTGGAGAAAGACCTCCCACACTGGAGACCTGAACGTTCAATCCATATAACTGGACACCCCTGACCAATAATGACATGAGAAAAGCTTGTGTTTTTGATTTTAAATGAAAGGAGGAGAATTGTAAATTCCAAAAACATCTGATAGATGTGGCTCATAGTCTACTATACAAGATAATGGCTTTTCTTCTATAGTCTCTCAAAAACTAGTAGTTTGTTTTCAACTTTGAAATATTTGTTATTTATGAAGTTAAAGGTGCAAGTTGATCTGAAAGCTAAAATCTTGTGTTACTATTAAATGGTAATCATTTTCAATGTGGAACTTTTTAGGTAACATTAGTGTCAGTGATGTCAAGTTACTCACTGTAATTTGTTGGTTTTTTTTTTTTTTTTAAGTTTTCATTTTACTATCTGGATCTATATACATAAAGGTAATGCTGATGTGACAAGAAAAGCTCCTGAAATTAGTAGGCAAAATATTATAAAAGTAATGGCCTTGCTTGCTGTTGATTGAAGGAAAATGAAAGTTAGACATTACTCACACTGATTTTCACAATGTATCCCAACAACTTGGCTTTGTGCACCTGAAACAGTTTCTATCGCTTGCTTACATGAAATAAAAGTACAGGCATCTGCTGTGATGAAGCTAAGAAATCCGCCCTTGGAGAAGAATCTTCTCTTGCAGTGATTCAAGTAGATTTTTCTGAAAATTGTAAGTGCTCCTACCAAGACCAGATACAAAGTGCTTATTATGGTCAGAATCACAGTTTTCACTTGTTTCATATAATGGCACGAGGTACAACACAGTCTAGCCATAGTATCTGATACTATGGATCATTCAAAGGTATCAATTGTTGTATTTACTGACAAAATCTTGCAATGCCTACCAGCAGATATTACAGACATTACAATATGGAGTGACAAACCTTCAAGCCACTTTAAAAGCTTCACTAGCTTTCTTGGAGTGAGTCGCAAAAAAATCAAATGGAACTATTTTGCCACTTGTTACGGCAAAGGTCCATTTGATGGCATTGGTGCTTGTGTAAAGAGGAGTGTGTTCAGTTTGATAATGAAACGAAACTTCATTGTACAGGAAGTGAAGTCATTTTTTGATGCATTTCCAGGTCCCCATCAACAATTCAGATGATTATTACTAATAAAGAAATTCAAGAACATTCTAAGGATCTGCATTTGTTTAAATATATGTGTGTCCATTGCGTATCACGTTACTCACATTAAATTCAGAACAAGATATATTATTTTTATATTATTTAACGTCATGTCAGTTAAGTTTTAATTGTAAATATGTGCTTTAATGGTTTGTCCCAATTTTAGGCTTCTGAAAGACTTCTTATATCCCCTGTTCGTCTGTCTGTGGACACATACCCCACAATGCTTCGCAACGGCTTCTGTTAGCTCAGTTGGTTAGAGCATTGTGCTAATAACGCGAAGGTCGTGGGTTCGATCCCCTCATGGGCAATTCTTATTCTTCATTTTTTTCTCCCCATTTTAAATCTTTTCAGTTTCTCAACTTAAGTTTTTTTTTAATCATTATTAGGAATTCACTGTATTAACAAGGTTTGAGTTAAGAATGACGATTATTCCATATAAATAAGGGTGGGTAAGATAGTATGGGATCGCAAACAAACTCGCGCGAGCATTTTCTAGACCACCCTGGAACAGTCTATTCTAAAGTAAAGGTGACTCAGAAGCCGTTCCGAAGCACTGTGATTGGTTTACTAATCACTTTCCCTAACCAAATGCGAGTCTGTGTCGTAAAAACACTGCAAATTGTAAAGTATTCCTTAACAAACAAGTGAATATAATTTTGTGCTAAACATAAATTTAAGGGCAACCCCCCCCCCCAATAATAAAAAAAAGTTAAAAAAAAAATAAAATTGGGTATACAGATTTGAACCGACAACCGACCGGCACATGAGTCCAAGAACTTACCCATCACGCTATAGCTTATAAAAGAAATGAGATGATTGAATTTCTAACATTTAAGCTAATAGTGGAAATCCAATGAAAACAATGCCAAATATCTCGAACATGGGGGAGGGGCATTGGCCCTTGAAAATACCCCATTCCTACAGTGTTTAAGCCTTTGAATACGATGGTGAAATCTGTTTGTCGATCCCAGCTTCCATTCAGGAGTTGTTAGGGGTGGACAGACACGGATGGACAGGACGAACGCAGTAGGTACTGATTTTGGTCACTATCACAGTAGTTTCCCAATGAGTCGCTAAAAATGTTTGGGGAACGCTGCTCTAGTAACTAAAAAAAACAACTTTGTGAAACCACTGTCACTGCCTCTCAAAGATGAGACTGATGGATGATTAATTTCTTCAGAGAAACTTAGCAAAGATGACTCGAAATGAACAGGAGAAAAATTTAGAGAAAACCCTGATGGAAGTGGGCAATTGAGTCATCATGGCAAGACAGGCCCAAACTGAGGTTAAAAGGGAACATCTCAATGAGTTGATTGTATTTCTGTGACTGAACCACTTCATCTTTCAAGTAGCTCATGCAATGAATACTAACATCGCCATGAGATCCTACGACACTAATGGAAAGATTTCGTCCGCAATTTGAATTACCCAAATGCATACGCATATGGAAGTTGCGAAGGAGCAAACTGATCATCAAACCAAAAAAAAAAGGAAGGGGGGGGGGGGGGCTGAAGACGAACCCCTGGCTGTAAAGAATAAGAAGGCTTAACATGCGTGTATTAAAACAGAGAGAAAGTGAAAATAAATAAAACACACTTACTTGCAAACATGATGAAAAGAGAATAAAAAAAAATGGTAATAAACCTACAGTTTCAGAATACTCAGCCTATTCCATCATTAGACATTATCGAGGTGGGAATGTACGGTGAAGAGTGAGGGAAATGAAAGGATTAGGGAAGTTTAGCAATAGTGACGGACAGGCAAAACACCTAACTCTTTTCATGCATTCCCACCTTGTGTCATCTTAAATATTTTTGAGATGTCCTATATGTTTGTGCCGTCCCTGAAGATGGAAAACGCCAAGTATTCCGAAACTATAGGTTTATTTCTATCTTTTTCATTCTTTTCATCATGTTAGTAAGTGTTTTATTTATTTCAGTAATTAGGAAACATACTACATCATAAAAGTCCCACTGATTTGCAAGGAATGGACGATGAGCTGTGTTTGTTCTATTTCACACAACCTTAAATAAAGGGTGAAGCATTCCTAGAACAAACATTCCAGAACTATGAGAAATTTTAAATTGATAAACAATTAAGCATTAATTTTTGCTTCCAATTAAAAAAAAAAATGTTTCTTTCCTAATATTTTTTTTTTTTTTTTTTTTTTATATATAGAATCAATGGCATGATGATGAATTCCCAGCATTTCTCCAATGTGTTTCAGTGTTCAAGTATATCAGTTATGAATCCAGAACAGAAATGCGATCTTTGGTAACAGTTCCAAAGAAGAAAGATATTTGAGCTGATAAATAAACAAAACAGAACTTTTTATTTCAGTTCAAAATAACAAATTTCTGTGATATTTATAAATAAAGGAAGAAAAAGGTAACTCATTTGATTTCATTTAAGATAAAATGAATGATATATAAAACTAACAGCAAGATAATACACATCACAACCAACATCATTAATAAAATGCACAAGTGCAGTGGTCCCTTAGGTTACATACAACAGGTGTTTTAATTTCAATAGCATTCTTTAATTAAAATGAATTATCTATAAATTATTACATTACAAAAATAAAGAAAGATATCTACTTAAAGGATCCTGATGGAATGAGATCGAAAGTATTTTCAAGGAAACATCAAAGTGACAGAATAAGTTGCTCTGCATTAATCCGATTATTAGATTAGTATTACTAGCTTTTAGCCAATGGGCAGGGCTTTTTATTTGTTTTATAAAATCTCTGGCCAAACTTCCTATGAATTTGTTGTTAGTCCTATTCAATTTACAAGCTTGAAATTATCAGCAAGTTACCTTATCTGTTGGTTCTTTGTTGTTCCTATGGATCCATCAGAATCTTGCATTTATGTAACACTAAGAAAAAGTCATTAGATTGATGTTGCAGAATTGACTGGGGATTTTTTTCTGATAAACCTCTTTGGTCTTAAGTTTCTGAAAAATGGTCAAAAATGAATAATTTCAAAGCTTCCCCAATATAATATCTGCAAAATGTATTTCAGGGATTGAAAGTGTGTTTGAGGCAACAAATTTTATTTTATTTTTTGATGCTGGAGATCATTTTAATTTAATGGTGTTGGAACTATTTCAATATTATATCGATTAGATATTGATATATATTTTACATTCATGAAAACTTGATGTTTCCAGGAACACATTCCACTGCCGAGGGATGAATTTTCACTGTCATAAAAACAAGAGAAGCCTAAATTTCAGCTACACCAATCAATTTTGTTCATTTATTTGACCTGCTCGCCTTCATTTAAAAAAAAATAATAATTCTAAACTGATAGTAGTTTAATAATTGTTACAAGATTTTGTAAATGATTCCAGTATATATAACACACGTGGGCAAATGCGGCTCTTCGTTAAGTGCGGCTCTCAATATCTCTTGATAAAAATACAGAATTCAAAAAAAAAATACAAAATAATTAGTCCAAAATTTAATATTTGTTTTCTTTTTCATTTTTTATTTTCTTCTATATGTATTTTTTATACCAGTTACGATGTGTGTAGAAATGTAATTAAATTTGAATTTGTATATTTAATACTATGGAACGTGACTATGGTGTGGCTCTTTATACATATGAAAATCCAGAATGTGGCTCTCGATGACCTCATGTATGCCCATACTTGGAACAACAATTATAGTTCCGATTGTCGACACGGTGTGGCGCTACTGTGCAGAACAATTTAGTTCCAATTGTCGACACTGTGTGGCGCCACTGCACGGAACAACAATTTAATTCCAATTGTTGACACTGTGTGGCGCTACTGTACAGAACAACAATTTAGTTCCGATTGTGAACACAGTGTGGCGCAACTGTGCGGAACAATAATTTAATTCCAATTGTCGACACTGTGTGACGCTACTGTACAGAACATCAATTTAGTTCCAATTGTCGACACGGTGTGGCGCTACTGTATAGAACAATTTAGTTCCTATTGTGAACACCGTGTGGCGCTACTGTGCATAACAATTTAGTTCCAATTGTCGACACTGTGTGAAACAACAATTTAATTCCAATTGTCGACAGTGTGGCGCTACTGTGCGGAACAACAATTTAGTTCCGATTGTGAACACGGTGTGGCGCTACTGTACAGAACAACAATTTAGTTCCAATTGTCGACACGGTGTGGCGCTACTGTATAGAACAATTTAGTTCCTATTGTGAACACCGTGTGGCGCTACTCTGCATAACAATTTAGTTCCAATTGTCGACGCTCTGTGGCGTGGCGCTACTGTACAGAACAACAATTTAGTTCCAATTGTCGACGCTGTGTGGCGCTACTGTACAGAACAACAATTTAGTTCCAATTGTCGACGCTGTGTGGCGCTACTTTAACACGTGGGCAAATGCGGCTCCAATATCTCGATAAAAATACAAAATAATTAGTCCAAAATTTAATATTTGTTTTCTTTTTCATTTTTTATTTTCTTCTTTATATATTTTTTATACTTTATATAGCAGTTACGATGTGTGTAGAAATGTAATTAAATTTGTGTATTGAATACTATGGAACGTGACTATGGTGTGGCTCTCGATGACCTCATGTATGCCCGTACTTGATATATAAATATAACAAACAAAACATGTGAATCCAATGCAAGTTTGATTTTCTTTTTCCTTCTTTAATTATCAAACTCTGTGCCGCAAACACTATTTCACAGCTTTCGGACAATACCAATTCTTTTTTCTTTTTGGACGTTTCCTCAGAAAGCAGGACCTACTAAGTACAGAAATGCTCAGACATCTTATTTTTGTCTGTACATTCATTAAAAAAATTCCCAATCTCCTACTCCACCAATTATATGACTTCTATGATGGACTTCTAAATGTCTAATAATATTAAATTCAAATATCTTGCAAAATGTAGAGATTTTTATTAGTAATACACTGAAGTTAAAAACTTCTAAAATTGCATTTTTGTTTAAGGTGCTGCTATGGAAAGCAAAGAATTGTGCATCTAATTTTGATTTTCTCTTGTAGGAACCTAATAGTTGCTTCATTCTTAACTCCCAATAATTCAGATTAATACAAGTTTTTTTCAACAAACACAAATTTGCACGAAAAACCTGCCATACATTAAGATGCAGGAAATCACTTATTTAATCAATACAAGTGTATTCATATATGAAGTTTTGGGTAAAAAATGTGCTCCAATCATCCTTAAAAATATAGTGAAAGTTTCTACTTAAATACATAATATATATTCACTCAATTGCAAAAACAGATGCCATGATAAATTTCAAAATGTCTACTAAACTACAATATCTGATTTTTCTTTCCCCCACCCCCTTTGTATCAAACTAATTGAAATTAAAAGGAAAAGTTAGTCAAATAATAAAAAAATGAAGGTTCTAGAATGTTAAAACTACTTCTCTGGCGTAATAAAACAACTCTTCACCATAATCGTTTGAGGTTGGTTAAATCAGCACTGGAATGGAGTAGTAATGAAGATAAATCTCAATAAAAACTATCTAGTTAAATAGTAAACAAGTGGAAACAAATCCTTTCTTCAATACAGAGGAGAAAAATTAAAAAATCACTTTTCATTCATAATTGTTTCATTTCTTGGACACCAAGTTTGTTTCTTTCTATAAAACACACACACTTCTGCATTACAAACTTTGTTCTGCCATCAACAACTTTATATTTTATATATATACACACAAAGCCTTTCATTCCTTTATGAATAATAATACTAAGTTCAGAAATATATATATTTAAAACTATTTACCATAAATATACAGTTTTAAGAATTCTTTGCATCAATATTAAAATAGACAAAAAAAAAAGCTAAAATACTTTCTAAAGATAAGCATTTTTCTTTTCCAAAATTATTACAGATCATAATACATTAACATCATACTAAAACAGATAACATACATTCACTAACCTTGGAAAGTAATTTGGTAACAAAATTTATTTCACAAATTTTTCATTGCTAAAATTACGCAAGACTGCAGTTAAAAACTTGTTTTCTTAAATTTCAATAAATTATTAATCCAAATGCAAAAGGCTACATTATCAAGCCTATTGAAAAGTGTGATCATAAATCCCTTTCTTACATCAGATTGTAAATGAAATTTTATCACAACTTGTTTTATCAAAACCACTACTCACCAAACAACATTATAAACTTAATCATATAAGTTAAAGTCTCTCACTATGGACCGTACAGCCATCGAGGTAAGGTTCCCATTGTTTCCTGATCAACGGGACTACTAAATTGAGGTCAGGTGATCAGCCTTTAACCTTTGAGAAATAAATCTGGTCCATTCTAAAGAGGGCTGAGTGGATCCTAGGACCTGTCAGAAGAATAATGTAGTCTGGAAACAACTGCAACGTCCATCGATGGCTTCACTAGCCATAATCAAGTGCCTTATCACACAGTAATAAATTTCCAAATATGTTCATTATTCCATTGAATATAATAACAGCAGTATCTATTATGCATTTTTAACATAGAATGAAAAGTTAACCAAAGCTGATTATCACTATCTTGGAAAATACTGATAAAACCCTCCTAGTACAGAACTGTATTTTAACAAGTGACCAACATTTAAATACTCACCAGATTTATTGCAAAGGTTGAGAACGGATGCATTAAACAATTTTATCATTTACACATTCTAATCATATTTATTGGGACTACTGCAATTTCAATGGAATGGCATTCATAGACTAACTAAAAATAGTAAACCATTCTGATAAATATAATGGGGGAGGGGACAATATTAATATACTTAAAATAGATGTATTTCTTTTGAAAATATACTCTTTGATGACTAGTAGGCAAAATGGTACAGCAAGGAATAGTTGGATTAAAATAGCTTAATCCTTTCAGGCACTAAGTTCTATTAATTAACTATTAAATTTGTGTAGTAGTTGTTTCAAGTTCTATTTATTTATAAAAGTAAAGTCATCTTCAGAACAAAGCTTAATTTGTTTGTCTCTTTACATTCAAAACCATCATCACTCAACCAGTCCTTTTAAATGTAAATCATAAAATACAAACAAAACAATCTTGTGCTTTTTTTGTAATCTTCAATCATCAAGCAATCCATACAATTCCATTTTTCTGATTTGTTTGTGTAAATTACTAAAACACTGTGTTATACAGATGCAATGAAAGCAGTCTAAAACATCTCCAATTTCTGTAAAACTCCCACCATAAACTATTCTTTACATGACTGCTACTTAAAATAACTTTTGACCTAAGGAAATGACTTAGTTAAATCTAGGATTGCTTAATTTCCTAATAAAAACAAAATATAAAATCGGAAATAAAAATGAAGTGCACATTTTTTTTTTTTGCCTTATTGGAAAAAATTGCTCAGATAAGCACTAATTTCACAGGAGACGCCTCCATGGAAATCATTAGTCTTCCTGTTCAGTGCCCTTTTCACTTTCCAATTCCATAATACTTAAAGGGCATTAACTTCAACCATGAAGAAGAAAGGAAGCAGCTTACTCTCAACAATGTACAGTACAAATAACTGTTAAAAACGATCTTTTTAACAGTTGATATAAATACTTCCAACAACTACTCTGTTGATATGTTCTGGGTAATTCAATTGATTTCAATTTATTTTTGTTTAGATACCTGTTGTCATCATTTGCAAATCTGTTAAAAGAAAGCAGCTGCAAATTAATACAATATAAATAATAGTTAATTTGGACATTTTATCTTTCACAATATAATTGTTTCAGCTAAGAAAAATATTTTATCTGTCAGTCATCATTAAATCGACTGTTTTCTGTAAAAGTTCTCTTCACTGTTAGGGTTTGAATTATTGTTTGAGATAAGGATTTTTAGACAAAGCACAAAACTAACACTGTTACGTGGAGATTTCTTACTTGGTCTGGAAAAATGTTTATTGTCATTAGTTTTGCTGTATTACAAAAACCCCCCACTTATCTGAAAGTGTCGAAGTAATACCTTGTCCTCCTTGGTCACAATAATAGATTCACACAAAAACATATGAATGTATTAGAATGAATGATTCATCCCCATTTAAAACTGTTTCACCACAGTTTCAACAGATTATAATACTATGAAAAAAAAGTTGCTCTAAAATCAAAAGGAATATTTTCAAATATATGGAACTAATCCTTCAACAAACAAAACTTTTTAATTTAATGAATGCTTTCATTTTTACTCCAATGGAATGTTATTGGTAAATTGTAATAAATCTAAAACTTAGTTTCTTTAATTATAAAAAAAAAAAAAAGTTTTATTTTTTGAAAGTTAAATACAAAATAATATTACAAATAAGGAATGTCTTCAAATAGTTGGGCCATCGTCTGAAGCAGTAAAAAACAAAACAAAACCAAGTAACTTGAAAGGTAATTGTTTATCACGAACTTAAGTCTATTCGAGAATAAGACCAAAATTTTGTGTTTATAGAATAATATAAGGCACAATTTCTGATCTAATTATATCAAAGTCAAATTCAAAATTCTTTTCTTCAAACTCCATCCTTCAGTACATTATAGGACACTAGCAAAACTATCTAAGTCTTATCAGATGCAAGGAGACAAAAACATAAAACTACTTAATTCAACTTTAGTTGCATTAGTTAAAAACTTTAAATAATTTTTAGTTATCTATAATGAAATAACTGTTGTTGGTCTTTCCATAGAGAGCAGGCAACATAGTTACCAGTGAGAAAAACTTGATATTGCTAGATTGACATCTACGACTCAAAGATTGTCCTTGAACTTAGGTTATTACTGCTGTAAATGCTGTCTGCAGTTTTTTAACTTCATTTCGTATATGCCAAGCAATGATCAGAATGCAAGGAATACAGAACAAAATGTAACTAATTATCACCCTATCCACACCTAGTCAAAAATTCTGGCTTCAATTATGATGTTATCTGCTGACTCAGCAATCTTATCAGATTTTCCAACTCAATTCAACAAATAAAGCTCAACAATATCATCATTTGGATTATTTTGGCATTTAGAATAATGTCCATGCTTTTTCATTGTTTGTCCATATAGTGTAATCTACATATGCCAATCAATGGGAATAAATTTCAGGTTAGATCAGATAAATATGAATGGACTGCAATCAAATATGGCATAAAACCTCAGTAATAGCCCTGCCAAGATTGATTGGGATTTACAAAGTGAGTCCAAACACACATTCAGCTTCATATGTCTAATAGATTAATAACTTCAAGAGTAAGAATTTCACAGAAGATGTAGTAAAAATTCATAACAAATTGACGATTTAGATTACTAACTTTGAAATAGTTACGCAAATGTTGTAGCCTGTTTTAAGAAAAAGATACAATACTTGAATTGGTAACATATGAGGAGACTGAAGATTTCAAATCACCAGGAATCTAGTGAAAAACAAAAATAATTTGCAGATTTAATACAAACATTTATGATTTGCTGACTTCAAAAGACAAATTACATTTCTCCAAAGCTATATATAATTTACAAATATATATAGTAGCAGCTGCTTGCCTATTAATTGTACAATTTGAATTTAACTGAACCGTCATGCAATTTTTAATAATAACATTTAAACCTGATTTTGGAAAGAATTTTATATTATCAATGATTGTACTGAAGAGGTATTTATTCTGCCTTTCACTGTCACATCTTAATTATTTGTTTTCATGTATTTAAGTTTTGTTGTCTGAAGCAAATAAAAAAAAAAAAAAAAAGTTTTCATCAAAAGAAGCTGTTAATCTAATCATGTTTTTTTTTTTTGTTGAAAAATTTATGAAATAATATTCACAAAAAATAGTTTTATAACTGCTTCAAAATGAAAGACTAAAATACCTGCAAAGCCTAAAAAACCATTTAGCCTAAAAAAAAAAAAAAAAACCCTCGTCATACAATAATCTTTTTGAAGAATCTTTAAAAGGCTGTCAATATTGCTTCTGTTCGACTAAAAAATTTACTATAATTCCTTAATGGTTTGAGCCAATGGGTAACTGTTGAATGAGTTGCAATTCCTTCGGAACACTTTCTATTAGATCTAATTTCTAATTCATCTCACTTTTTAATGGACATCACTTGAAGTTAGTAAATAAACATTTGCTTTGATGTCATCAATGCACAGTGGTTCAAAATACAAATCTAGCAGGATAAATTCTATTTTCTCTTAAACTATTTATTTTTGATGCATAAACGAAGGACACTGGTAAATTAGTGAAATTAATACAAAATTATTAAAAGATGTATGTTAATTAAGTTATTTTTTGCTATTTATTAAAAAAATCTAATTAATTAAATCTTCTACTATTAAGTGAATAAAAGGAAACACCAATCCTTAATTCTTCAATATTTCAATTCTCTGAACGAGAGTTTTCTTCAGGAAACGTACATGTGAGAAAAATAACATCTTTTTTCCATTTCTAACAGAAATGAAGTATATCCTAAATAAAATTCTCGTTCAGAGAATTGAAATATTGAAGAGATAAAGATGTTTATTTGAAGAGTTAAGGATTGGTGTTTCCTTTTATTAACTTAATAGTAGAAGATTTAGGATAATACGATTTAATTAAATTTGACAAAAATTTGTAATTTACTAAACATCACTTACAAGCTTTTAGATTTTACTCATTAATTTTATAATTAAATTTAAAATCACTAAAATTACTATTTCTAGTCATTATCAGCATCACTGTCATTGTCATCAATGTAAGAAGGAACAACGTCGTCTCATCATCATCTTCATCATCAGGCTCTGTCTCTATCTTTTCGTCTTCTTATGGTTCTGGTATGTCCAGTTCTTTGAGAAGCTGTTGAATTTCTAAAGATAAACTTGTTTTATTTTTCTGAGGCAGAGAATGAATACTTGTGATGAAAGGATTTGAGATGACCATGAGCAGATTTAGAACATCCTGCATTGATTCTCGAACATTTTCCAGCATAGCTTTCACGAAATTTTCTTAGATGTTTGTTTCTTGTCTCTTGGGCTTCTTCTGAAAGCATTCCAGTTGGTAATAGTGCCTATTCAATAACTCATGCACCATGAATAAGAATCTCATGCACAGTGTAAAAACAGCAATATAACTTGAGGTAGAGGTTTTTTTATTTCCTGTGCATAGAGATCAAACTTTTTGGTATTTATGGGATCACAAGACAATGCTCTTAGAATAGTTCCAAATCTATGGATTAATTCTTGGTCAATGCCAGTAATTGATGCTGAGAGTTGAGGGTTTTGTATTGCCATCACTGGAAGTTCCTCCAGTTGTCGGCTGATCCACTATCAGATCCATTTCTTTTTTGAATTTATAACACATATTTTCTTTTCTTTTTTTTCCACTGATGTTTTTTCTACTTTTCCTCTAACTGCCACTTGTTAATTTCCAACCTGTAGGAAATATGGAGCAGGTATTCAAAAAATGTAATCCAGGCATGCAGCGTAGAAAGCCCAAATTTGAAGGTCGTAACATCCACTATATCACTAACTATCTTGTCCACATTCATCTGTTAAGAGTTGCGCCACAAATGTAACATTTTTGGGAAGAGGTGTCAGTTAAAGTATTACAGACTTTGTCGTCAACCTTTATTAATAAAAATCCTGAATTGATGTTCGGTTTCCTTGGGAGTGAGTTAATTAACTGTTTCTCTATACTTTTAACTTCTACTTTTTTTGTTTCTCTATACTCTTAACTTCTCTTAAAGTCATTTCTTTTGTCTTCTTTTCAAGTAATTATTTTATAGACCTACAATATTTAGTAGAGGATGGTGTAGGGTTATGCCATAAGATGTCCTTTATAGAACTACAGCGTAACTGTAACAGGACCAAACAAATGACAAATGCATCTGAGTCATCCTCCGCCGTTGTTTCTTTTTCAGATGAAAACTAAAAGTAACATTTTATTTAACTTATGATAACTTCCTTTAATTATTTGATATTAAATCTTCAGATCGATTTGAACACCTATAACTGATTAGGAAGAGTCCGCTACAAGGCTCTTTGGTTTTTAACATCTTCTAATGAAAGGCAGATATAGAAAAAAAGGCACAAGTAGGTGCAAGATCTGCTTTTATGCCCATTTAAGTCAAGCATTTATGTACATTATAGAGAAGTATATATCTCGATATGTTTTTTTATCAGTCACTTTGAAAATTTAAGTAATTTTGTTTTAAATTGTACAACTTTATACCAATGTCGGACAAATTTGAATATTTACACAAACATTATGCCAAAAGGTTCTACAAATCTTCAAGAAAAGGTAATTGTTTGAATCAAAGCTTCCTTTTGTTTACATTGAGTCACAAGTTCTTCTTCCCCTCACAGTGTCATAAAATGTCTGGTGTCAGAAGGAATGAGGGAAGATGATGACATCCTACTTCACAGGTCTGTAACTCTGTCATATCTTAAATTTCACTTATTTAAAGTCTGAATCATGACGAAGCAATATATTTACAATATTATTACAGTTAAAACATTCATTTTTTCAGAAGTCACAAAAATGACTTCTGTCCAGCTAAATCAGTGATTTGAACCACTATGCAATGTTTGATTTGGTAGTTATGATAGTAAATATATTCATATTCAATTGTAACATTTCACTGCGTACACATTTATAAAAAGAAATATTAAAATGCAGTTTTAAGAAAAATGTTTCAGCATCCCTTTTATCTTAAGGTGGTCATTTCTATTTAATCACATGGAAGTTGTTCAACTTTCAATTTTGTAAGAAGACTTAAGACAAATAAATAATCTAGTCAAACTAAACGTGGAAAAAAAAAAGTTCATCAATTGAAGGAGCTGAAGAAGCAGAAGCACTGTTAATATGAAAAGATAATAACAAGAAGAAAAAGTCAAAGTGAAAGAAAATTTAAAGATAAACTCCAAGGAAAAAAAAGACTCCTAGATAGTATTATGTTGAAGATCTGTTACTGAGCAATGGATCAAATTATAAGGTTTCACTAAAGTTGTGCTTGCTTTTGCAGGTGCTCTTTTAAGGCAAATAAAGATGGGATTGACAAAGGATCAAGAGTGCAGTTGATATTTTTTTTGGGTGGCTGTGTGGAATGGGCTTCCTTGGTCACCAGATCTGAATCCCCTCAATTTCTTTTTTGTCAAAGGCACAAATGTATTCAGTGAAAATCAGAGACTTGGATCATATGAAGCAATGCATTATGAAGGTCTTGGCAAGGATTCCTGGGGATGGAGCGCTAATGGACAGAGTTCATTATCATTTTCCTCTCTGGTTGAGCTTCAAATTGAGCATGTAATGTTATTCACTGTCCTCACATGTAGAACCACATCTATTTGTTTATATTTGTGTATTTGCATGTGTGTCCAGACTTTTTGGCCACCCTAAATAATAACATGCTTTTTAACAAATGATGAATTAAACGTAATCATGGATTACATTTTTAATTTCAAAATCAAGAGGTTTTCAACTGGAGAATGATGGTTGCTGTTAATGTTAACAATCAGACTAAAATAGAATTATAAAAAAATAAAGACTTCAATAAATCATAGGAAACAACAGATGTATCCTAAAGATGTTTAAACAAGATAAAACATGTCAGATGATGACCTTATGATTTTTTTCAAAAAAAAAAAAACAAAAAAAAAAAAAACATAAAAAACATACATTTATGACTATAAACCAAATATATCTGATTTTAAATTTGAGAAAAGAAAAAAAAAGAATGTTTAACGTGACAATATTTAAATATTAAGAATTAAAAATCCCTTCAAGACACATATAATGAGGATAAAATTAAAATGTATTTATAACAATAAAAAAATAAAAATACGAATAGTTTTAGCCTGCTGATGATAGCCTTGTGGAGATAAAAACAGGCCAAAACTGTCCAGGTTTTTATTTTTATCATTTTAATTTTATCCTCATTATGTGTGTTCTGAAGTGGATTTTTTAATTCTTAATAGAAAAGAAAAAGAAAAAAATATTCACCAATTCATAAGTTGATCAATTATAGAAATGAAGAATCACAAAAAAAGAAAGAAAGAAAAAAAAAAACCAGTGAAATAGAACAGAATCATGGAATGTCTTTACATTAAGATAAAAAAAGTTAAAACAGGCTACAAACGTTTGAAATTGAGGTAAGACAATTAAAAGGCCAATCAACAGCCAATTGTAATATTCTTAACAATCTTTTACAGACATAAATTTTTCCAAGATACATCTTATGAATAACTGGAAAAATCAATGAAGCCCATCTGGTAAGGATGATTAAGAAAGAATGATAAACATATCACTTGAAAAAGGGACTTGAACATAAAGAGTACGGAAACATTGTGAGAGTTTTAAATGTTTTTAAGTTTTTAAAAGATTTTTTAAATGTAAAAGTGCATATATGGTTAGCTATTCTGAACTTTGTAAAGATCAGTGGAGACTTGCAATGTGTAATACACAATTTTAGAGAATTAAACTGTTTGATGTCTTACAGTGGTCACAGCCTTTAAATTACAATCAGAAGCTCATCAACTACTAAACTGGGGAACTTAACAGTAATAAAAGATTTCGTCTCTAGTTTCTAAACATCCTACCAATATTATTAAAAAAATCTTTAATGGGGAATCTGTGCCATGGGTAAATCAGTTCCCCTTAAATTCAATACAAGCTTTTCTTCTTCCTATTCTGAAGTAATTATAGCAATGGATTAAATTAGAACTGCTTGCAAGAGATTGTTCAGTGACAAACATGTCATCTCTTAAAGGTAACTAAATTCTTCCATGTTCAAAATAATTAAACAAATAAATACTGTTGTAAGTAAAGACTGTTTATGGCTGTAAGGGCTGTCGTCGATGTTAAAATTCAAACTGAAAATTCAGGCATTCAAAGTGTGAGTGAGTGAGCGAGGGTCATAGAAAACCATCATTATCCCGAACTGACTTTTTTATTATGAGGAAATAAGTGCCTCTTGTCTCCAGAAACATCTAAGATATTCTTGTTTGTTTAACATGTTTGTGGGTTTGTAAAAATGTTTTTTGACTAAATAGAGGAGAAATGTCAAAAAAAAATCATCAAACTCCTTAATTTCTAAGTGTTTCATTTAGAAATTTAATACGTTTTTATATATGCAACTAATTTTGAAAAATCTTCATATTTTATGTATATAAATACTGATAATTTATTGAAATATATTATTGAAATTGTCAGAATGAATTTTATTTTTAAAAGTATTTTTTTAAAATATGGTTGATTAAGTTTGTATTTAATTACAATGAAAAGCTCATGTGTACGTCATGAGTTTCATTCTTTGCAAACACAACATCAAGTAGAATTTGTTACGGCAGAATTTGCTGATTAAATTGTTTGAAATTAAAAGATCCTTTTACAAGCCTAGGGGTCACAAAAACTTAGAGGAGATAAGGCTCCAAGTGCTTTGTGACC
>JAFIDM010000002.1:74717738-74730269 GCA_023159025.1 Thereuonema tuberculata | reverse complement strand
GGTCTGAACTAAATTTTTAGTGTCTACACATTTTTAGGCACATTTTCTTTACTTTTTTAAAAATGATGTGTATTCTTGTTGATAGTTTAGATTTGTGGAGGTTTCTTCCTACTGCAATATTGATTGTTGTTTATCTGTTATTCTTTGTTACAATGAACTCTTTTCTTTCAATATTACTAATATCATTAAAACAGCATCAAGTGAAGCAAAGGATTAAATGCTTTTATTCAGGTATTTGTACACTTTCAAATGGGAGTTGATGATAACTCTATTGTCTTCCACCAAATCTAAAGATCTTTTTCATCCTATAATTTGTTGCTTTAAAATTCCTATTCATTTGAGTTTCTTTTACTCTTTCATATCACTATCAAATTTGCAAAATTGAAAGCACAGTGGAAAAGAGACACTTGCTACACTTATATGAATTCTGATTTCTTTGCTATATCAAATAGCCATCTAGTATTTACACCATTAAAGTCCAATAGTGATGAATGAATATTTTTTAACGGAAGCACTTTCAAAATCTCTGACAATGAATGTAAAAAAATAAAAAAATAATAATAAATTAATAAAAGTGAAGAGACACAAGAACTTGAAAGCATTGACTGTGAGCTGGATATATATGCTATAAAAGTTGACATCTGATTTAATAATCAGATCCACTCACAAAGTCACTAAATTTGGGTATTTATATTGAACTTTTTATATTGTGTTATTTTTATCTATCACTTATCATTCACACACACGTAACAATTACCATATTAAATGATACAGAAAAGTCATAACAAAAAGCAGCCAATGAATTCTTTATGATCTGAATGATGTAATATTATGACTTCTTCAGCTAAGATTTAAGAACAGCAGTACTTTAAAATCTACTTTCACTACTAATTTAAATAATTACAAGTAGACATCAGTTTTCCTAAAATTTACTTTGCTGTTAAAATCTTGTGGCATGTGTGCACTAATTCGCTCAATTTGTAAACACCCACTTTTTTATATTTTGTATTAATTTAAGTGACTAATAAAAATCAGAATTTCTAATTTCCATAATCTATAGTTAGTAGTATATGCTGTTATGTTTATTTTTTAAATCCTGCAAAAATGTTTAATAGATTTTTGACAACTATTTTTTTTTTTTTTTCGTAGTATGGCATGTAATTAACAAGAAAAAAAATGGCCATTTTGTTATGTGGGATAAAGCAGCACTGTGTATATATCTCAGTGGTTGATCGAATTATTTTGCTGAATCTTCTGCCCATTGGCTATATAACAAGAATAAGTTCAGCAATAATTTGTGGACTGTGTAGAACTTTTTTGTAATTAATACATCAATATTTTGTGTTCTTTATGTAATTGCTAAGTTTGATAAAGAATAATACATTGCTGCATACAAAGCAAATTTAGATAAAGCTATACTTTCCTGTGTAATTTGCTGTTTTTTACATGTTATGCTTTTGCTGGTTGGTTGATCTATATTTATTAGAATTAATTTTTTTTTTACAGATAGTATGTAACCTTGACAGTTGCATAACCTCCACCAGACAAGAAAGGAAGAAACAAGACAGATTTGTGCTTAATATGCCTAAGTAGTGGTAAGGAATTATTAAGGTATGAGCCTGAAGAATCCAGTTAAGGAAGTGTTTTAAGCATTGTTACATTGCATGCAGAGTATGGTGAAGTTGAATATGTTGCAATGAAAGAACATCAGCATGTAACAATTACTGAAAGCTAAGAAAGTTGTGTTGCATGTTGCTTGTTATTCAAATAGCACAAACAAAAAACTCATATCTCTTGCTAAAAAGCAACACAAAAAGCACTGCGGCTACTGATTCATCGCCTCTGATAACCAAAGGCCAAAGGTAGACCTTCCACATCAAATCCTTTGAAGAAACCGGCATCACCTGTGCAACAAAGTGTAACACGCTCACAGCTGTCAGTGTAGATAAATTGAAGTGTTTCTTTTGCCAGTTAGAAACCAAAGAAGTAACATTCACCTGTAGAAGTGGCAACATAGGAGTACAGCTTAAAGATATCGTATCAAAGTCTAATAATGATCAGTGGAAAATTCTAGTGCTGTTATTGCAGAGGGGATGTACCATCAAGATTTCATACATCATAAAAGTGGTATGACCAGCCAATGGAAGAGAATATATTGCCCAACAGAAAATGTTGCCAAGAAACCATCCGACACTAACAAACAGCGCCAGCAGATCATATCATTCATTGCAGAGCAAATGCAGTTCATTTGTCAACTGAATGATAAAAAGTCATGTGGTGAATATGTCACAATGGAAGAAACAACTACAGATTACAAAATATTCATGAAAGATTACATAATAGTTGATGAGACCATGAATCGTGCCAGTTTAACAGATTTCATAATGCAGAACATAGAGGGCATTGGATTTTATTGTTCTAAAACCCATAACAAGTCAACAGTCATCCATTCAACAAAAGCAAGAGAATCCGCAATTAGAGACACAATGTTGAAAGATGTTGGTAAAGAATTATGTGACATTATAATAGGGGTGGGCGAGTACCTGAGTTTTCGAGTATCTGTCGAGTATTTTTTAATACTCGGAGCTCGAGCGAGTAGTGTAGACTACTCGAAAACGCGAGTCGAGTAATTAAAAGTGTTGAAAATGCCGATCGCTATTATTTTACAAAAAATGTGTTTGACAAATTAAATACATACTTGAGTGTGTGTTGTTTTATTCAATCCCCATTCCTTTAAATGAATACTGATATAATTTGTATAATCATGCAATAAGTAGAATAATTAATTCAACAGTCATCTCTCTTGTTACCGAACACCGTAATCAGTGCGGACGGGACAGAGACAGCATCGCAGAAGCCGTGTTGTAATCTTTATCATATCAGTATCGGTAAAAAAAGTTCCTCTTAACGTTGCCAAAAATAAATATGTCCTTATTCTTAACATTACAAAAATTCCAGCATATTCAACAACGAGTTTGATATCCTTTTGTATAGCTAAAAGATTAGGATATTAGCGAAGTGGGTGTGAATCGATACTAAATAAGATACACTTTGTTTTGACCATGCATTCACATTGCCACGGCCAAAGTCCAAACTTTAATCCATTCCAGTTAGTTTTCCCAGAAATACGAAATCGATCACCACAACAGTGCTTCAAGTGGTCATAGTATCAGCTGATTCCTTTTGAATACATTGCGCTGTATTTGCCAGACTGAGTTAATGTAACAGCCAGCCACCAGGATCGCTCGCGTCTCTCAGGAGACTTTTATTATTATTTACTTATATGTTTTCTTTTTCATTTATCACTTATGAAGGAAAACTTCAAAGTTCAATTCCATTTCTATTGAGTTATAATTGCAATTGTAGTTTATTAGGGTACTTTACTTACTTGATTAATTCTAAATGTAATATTAGAATTATGTTACGCCTGCTTAATACTTACCTGACACTATTTTATTTACACTTGACCCTTTTTTTACTATATTTGTATCTTGAAGTATGGTCATTTCAGGTAAATTCATCAACTTATTTACACATTTTAACATTAAAAGTAAAGTAAAAGAAAAAGATTAAGTCAAAATTTTATAATTTTGAGTTTATACATTTGTAGGGCTATATAATTGTAGACCAATATCTTAGAGATAAGGAACATTGCTTGTTTTAAATTTTATAATAAAAGCTATTGGAAACTAAGTCTTTTATTTATAACCCGTGCTACTCGACTCGATACTCGAGTAGTTGGCTCAACTACTCGACTCGAATCAAAAAACCACTACTCGCCCACCCCTACATTATAAAGTGTGCAAAGGTTATAAGAAAAATAATTGAAGAAACAGATGCATGGAAGTTTGATAGAACACTTAATTCTGAAAAGGTCATGCCTGAACAACTCTTCATTTTGACAAAGTGGATTATACAGGTCCAGCGTGTTTCTAAAAGTGATCTAGTTCAGGGTGTCTACAAAATCTGAATAAAAAAATTCCCTAATTTTTTCCCTGATTCACGAACAATTTCTTTTAAAATTTCATGATCATATGAGAAAATCCCATGATTTTAACTACTTGGTAAATATTTACTATTTTCCGTAAGTATACTAAAAGAATAAGCAAATAATTCTAAAAACAGTACTTATGAAATACTTAAAAAAAAAAGGAGAGAGAAATAAAAAATTATAAATTAATGAGTTTACAATATCTTAAAAAGATTTGTTGCAACAATATACACAAAATTAAACTCAAACTGAATTTCAGATTCATTGTAATATACAGCGTGGTACTGATTATTTAAATTTTTGAAAGCTTTATCGCAGCAATTTCATTTTCAATCATTTCAGATTCCTTTTGTGCTGCTTCTAAGATTTTAATTTTTTGTCATTAAGCCTTTTCAGTTCTTGAATGCTCCCATAAGATAGGCACTCGCACTTGGCAAAAGATCATAAATTTCCCTGATTTTAAGTAATAATCACAAAATTCCATGATAATTCCCTGATTTTTTCCAGAATAACAAAATTCCCTGACAATTCCCGGTTCTGTAGACACTCTGAACTTGTTGAAGATATTAACCGCATCTACTACAATATTGGTCAACAGTTCATACAAGGATACAACACATCTAATCGACAAATAAACTATAAACCAAAAACAAATGTTGCAACTTTCAGAAGTACAAGTGAAACTCCTCTAACATTAGGAATATCTTTATACATTTATCACAACACGTTTCCAAAAACTTGATAGATATATTCTATAATGCAGGAGTGGGTGTAACATACTGTAATATAATGAAGAATACTGAAAAAAAATGTGCTTTATTAGAATGTTTATTAGAATGTGGAAGAGAACAATGGAGTATAAAGAAAGGAATTCCCATCTCTGCATCTATAGATAATATTGATGCAAAAGTAGACACTCCTGATGGTAAGCATTCTTTTAACATCTGCTATTTATCAGAGAAATAGCTATTCAATAGACCATAATAAACTGATTGTTAGACCTCTAGATTTATCACAAGATCCAACTATTAAAAAGTTAACTAATATTCCTTCAACAGAGCTCCTTCCTTGCATCACCGTAGCCAAAAGTTAGCCCACACTACCCTAATTTCAAGGCATTCTGTAATTTAGGTAAACTAAATGAAGTCGAGTTGCAAACACTTATCTAGAGTTTAAGCAGGTTTTTCAAAAGGGTTCTAGTGAGTGAACAAAATGTCTCTCATGGTTTATTTGGATTATTTTGTATTTCTTTCGGAGATATGGTTTCACCTTCAGCCCACATTTTTTTACATTAATTTTGACTCAATTTTAGTGTTTTGAAGTTTTGTCTTAATTTGTGATAGATTTATTGCTATATTATCAATCATGTTTATCATTCTTTTAATCTTTCTTGTAATCTTGTTTTTTTTCTTATTACCCTTCTTGTATTTTTATGTTCTTTTTATCGTTCTGTTTACATGAACACTTTCATCTAGTTTATTTCACTTTACCGTTAATCTATCAATTATCTCTTCATATGTCAGATTATTACCACTATTGGTTACATTTTTGATATTTTTGGTATTGATGATGTGCTCATATCTATATAACCAGACATTTTGTCAGAAAACCAAAAAATGACAAGACAACAACAACTTCTTGAGAGTTCTTAGTCACTACATCTCAATTATTGTGAATCTTTGTGAATCTTTATTGTTTTACGCATTAGTCTGGTTGCATTGTGATTAATGATCGACCCAGACTAATTTTGTGTGTCCTGAGAAATATTGGATAAGTCAATTGTTTCTCTCAGTAGTATGGAGACGAAAGCACGTTGTTGTGTGCAGTTTGCAAAAGACTAAAAGACAGAGAAATCACAGACTTGTTGTTATCTTCAAGATACCCAGGCGAACATCAAGATTTTTCGAAAGGCAGAGAACAGCAGTGATGTTCAGAACGAATCAGACACATTTCCCAAACCCAGCCTTGTATTCGGAGCTGGAAAGCTCGGATCAGCGGTGCTTCATTATTCTGATGATATATCTGGATGCATGGTGGGCAAAATGTGTGTGTTCCATTTCAGTTCTTAACTAGTTAAAAACAAGAAATAAATGAAAAATGTGCTTTGTATATCTTATTCACATATTTGGGATCCTAAATTAAATGACAAAAGTGTGCGACAATGATTCTACTATTTTACTGTAAATACTATCATATTAACTGTAGTTCAAAGAGACCAAGAAAAAGCCTCCTTACGAACTCATCTTTAGTAAGAAACTTTGGAAACTGTCATAACAACGACCACATTATTTTTAACATTCACATTGTTCATGCAAAGAAATAGATATCCCTGTGTGGATGCGATCCGGAAAAATGTGAAAATGCAAAGACTGTTTGCTCACAAGATTTGGATAACGACTCGGATGAAAATTAATTATTCTGAAAAAAGTCATAACATATCTTATGTTAATCTGCAAGAAAAATCAGAAGTTGTTTCAAACATAATTGCTATAAAAATTATACAAAGAAATTAAACCAGTTCTATAAAATGCAAGTATATTAATCATTTATATCCAAAATACTATACACTATAAACACTCATTTAGGTTCATAAAATAAACAAAATATTGGTAGATACAGGGTATGGCCATTGGTGGCCATTTTGAATTTTCTGTAAATTTGGGTTTAAAACAAATTACAACAATTTTTTCCATGTTAATTACATGCCATACTATGAAAAAAAATGGTTGTCAAAAACCTACCAAAAATTTTCACACAAAAAGCATAGCAATGCCATTTTATCCCATATAACAAACAAAATGGCTGCAGAAAAAAAAGAACCATTTGTTTTTTCATGTTAATTAAATGCCATACTATGAAAAACAAAAGGTTGTCAAAAATCTACCACAAAAAAACATAGCCACTATATACTATAGCATCTTGATTAACTTCCAAAATTTTATAGTTATGCTTTGTGGGTTGTTTTCTTTCAATAAGGAATTTCGTCAAGTATATGCATAAATTCATTAAAGAAACTATGTCCTTGGGTCAAACTCTTCAAAGGCCTTATCGTTTGCAGGAAATTTCCTCTATCTTCCATTTCTATCAATGAAGTAATATGAAATTCAGAATGACTTGCTAACAATGATACCATAATATGATTCCTAATATTTCAATTTTATTAGAAAGTCCAACTATTGAGTCAAGCTAGACCCTGGGACAGATGTTGGAAGCTATTCACTCAAAGGCTTTCAGTTTATTGTGATTTATGAACAAGAGAAAAGTGGATTTCAGGAACAAAATATCCTAAGTTTGCTTTGGAATATTGAGATTTCAAAGAAAGAAGTTGAATAAGGATAATATTATATCCTTCAGTATTCTCTGCCAACACATCATAAATTAATCACAATATATCATATTATATAGGGGAGTTTACTGTGCAATAAAACTGAAACATGAAAAAATGTTGTTTATATCATATTATTATTATTCACGAAAAATTATTTTGCATTAATATCAATATTGATATTATATGCCATACTATGAAATATCAATATCATTAATACACAATGTTATTATTTCACAAAAAATTATTTTGCATTAATACACAAATAAGATATTAAAATGAGATGATATCTATTACTGCAGTGTTTAAAAGAATGTTTCTTGAAAATGTTGTGAAAGAAAGAAATATATTAAAATAGCTAGATATTATATAGTTTCCATCAACCATTAATTCATACTTTGACATGTCGAAGTTGTAATTTTAAAAAAAAAAAAGTGCCTAAACAACTTTCTAATAATCAAGGGGGAGGGGTGTTTGGTATGATTTGTAACTTCCTCTTTCCTCACTGCATCCAAAAATGGAAAAATATCTAAGGTTTTGGACTTATTTTCATTGCTTTGTTTGTAAGCATATGCTAAACCCTCCTCCATTCAGAAAAAGACATGACTTTTTTGTTTCAACTCCTTTCATTCCAAGATTGTGGATACACGTATTTAATGAATAAGTTGTTGTTGGAATGTCTGAATTTTTCTAGATTTCAAAATTGCATAAAGGTTACAAATAATTTATTTCATTTTTATACAGAAAATTTACAATAAAAAGGCCATAGGAATGGTTTAACCAAAGTATTGCCAATACTTTAGAAGATTTTTTTTTTTTTTTTGTGGAGGTGGGAGTTGATAAAAAAGATTAGATTCTGTAGTAAGATAGTCTTTATTTTTTTCTTATCAGTATTGATAATTATATTTAAATAATTACTTTTTTTTTTGTCTTTCGATGTTTATTAGCATATATATTTATACATTCATTTCTTAAATGTTTATTTTGTCATGTTAATGAATTGTTTCCATTTTATTTATATTCCTTTTTTATTTTATTTAAAATCATTTCATACTAGCTGGCTACTGTAACTTCGCTCAGAAAGCCTTGCGTATGTAACATAAAAAAACACTTTATTTATTTAGTAAATTGATATCGAGATCAGAGAATATACGACTTCCCAGCCCTTTGTGGCCTTCTCCACACCCCTATCACTTGAAACCTTTCTCAGTTGGTAAAAAACCACGTGATCATTAGAAATTAATATTATATTCTAAATTAAAGTTTAAATTGTAAACAATATTCAACATATTAATTACCTACAAAATATATTTATCATTGTATATATTCAATATCATCTAATAGAATTATCAGGTAACTCTTGAGTTTATCGTGTTCAAGTGCCAGCAAAGAATCTCATGATCATTACAAATTAAAGTTATATTCTAAATTAAAATTTAAATTTAAAAAAAATATCCAATGTATTAATTAACGTATCGTATAATTATACATCGCCTAATAGAATTATCAGGTAACTTGTGAGTTAATCTTGTTTTGAACCTGCAAAGAATATCCTTAAACGCACTCAATTTAAAACTGAGGTGGTGACATCTATCAACAGCTTTGGGATGTTTTTCATTCAGCCCCACGGCAGTTACTTGATAAGCCTTGAGCCAGTCCAGATGAACAATCTTCATTTTCAACTTGAGACGACACTGAATTCTATAGAACTGTCATTTATGTAGGTAATAAATTTCTATGGAGCTTCCTAGGCAGGTGCCAACTTCAGGAAGTTTCTTTTCACTGGAAACCTCTAATGCTGTGCGTTATATAGCCAAACCAGGTCACCTTCTTGGAAAACCCGAATTAGCTCTCAGTTCATAATGAGCCTTCATGTGGTCAAGTGCCAGTTTGATCAGGTTCTTCACCAAGTTATGCATGTCCAACAGCCTACTTCGAAGCTCTACATGGAATAGTCTCTTAGCTCTTGAGGCTCTACAAGGCAAATGAAGTTCTCTTCTGAAGATTATCTTGGTAGGCGTTTGATCCATGGTGTTTTGAATATCAGGCCATGACAAATGGAGAAAGATATTTGTATCAGTCCAACTGATATTTTTCAACAGCCTTCTAGGTGCTCTTCCATAGTCTGATTAAATCTCTCAACCAGACCATCAGACTGATGGTGCATCTGTCCCTGCACAGATCCCCAACAATGGAGTCACTCCTTGAAAGACATTCAGCTCAACATTTCTACCTTAATCTGAGTGAAGCTCCAGAGGGACACCGAATCAGCTGACCAGGTTGTCAAACGAGTGCCTTCACTACCGTCTTAATCCCTTGATTGGGAGTCGCAAATGTTTTTGGCCATTTGCTGAAGTAATCGCTGGCAACCAGGAAATACTAGATGCTATCCTCAGTGATGGGAAATGCTCCAGTACATTGATGGTGAGTTTTTTAAAGGGCGCTTAACATTGTACTGTCTCATCTTCCTCTGGATTGAATTCTGTGACCCTTGCTCCCAGACATAGCATTCCCTGCACCATGTCTCAACATTATTGTGACAACTAACCCAGTAATACCTTTGGTTGATTTTCCCTAATGTCTTATTAACACCAAAGTTGGCACCAGAACAACCATTATGTATTTCTCTGAGCACACCATTTATTTTTGTAATTGGTACTTCCATTAGATCTCTCTTCCACATGGACTCTCCCAAGCTAGCTTCAGTAATCCATTTTCAACCTGTGCTACTTCCATAATGGCTTTCGTTGACCTAAGAGAAATCTCTGCCAAAAAAAAAGGCCTCTCTGAATATTTCTCCTTCTAATCCAAAATTGGTCCTATGTCCGGATCCTTCTGCTGCTCTTCTTTAGTTTGCTGAAGTCCATTCTTGATTTTTTTTCTAGGATAGTAGATCGCATCAAGTACTTCTTCCTGTTCTTGTCACAATGCTTACAGTTTCTATATTGTTGCTCGAATGCACTGCCATGAAGCTTCCCTGCTCAATGCTTGATCCAGAAATGGTACTGCTGTAATTTCTCCAGTCACCACGCAACTTGTCCTTCATTTATTTCATTAAATGAAGTTCTTCAATCTTTAAATGTGTGTGGTTTTTATGCTTATTCTTCTTATTATACAGTAATACCTTGAGATACGAACGCCCCAACATACGATTTTCTTGATATACGAAAACAATTTCATATAATTTACGCCTCGAAATATGAAGAAATTTTTGAGATACGAATAGCTAGTAAAGGGACGCCATCGGTAGGTGGCGCAGCAATTGCCCGGCTACCCGCATCCATCTAAACATTCAGCCCGCTTAGTTGTGTATTGTCATTCATCCTTTGTGCATGTGTGTGCCTGTGCTCCTTGGCAGTGTGTATTTTTTCTTAAGTTTTGTGAACTCAAAAGGATCATGGGTCCCAAAAGTAAAAATTAGGAGGCTGAAAAGAACTCAGAGGTGAGGCAGGAACTCAGCACTGAGGAGGAGGTCGAGAAGGAGGAGGTGCTATCTTCACGTGAAATTCGTGATATCCTTGCTAAGTGGCAAGAAGTGTCCGATTTTGTAGAAAAGAGACACCCGGAGAAATTGTCTACAGGGAGAGCCAGTGCATTGTTCAATGACACGTGCCTTGCACATTTGAGAAACATTCTAAAACAGAGACAAACAGATCTCTCTTGATCGTTTCCTTTTGAAAAGACCACATCTTAGTGGCGATACACCCACTGCAAGTGCCGCCAAAAGGGCCAGACGTGAGAGTGGCAGTGATAGTCATTAGTCTTAGTGTAAGTAAAAAAATAGTACATTTAGTAAAAAAATATAGTACATTTATATCATGCATCATTGTATTTATCTTATATTAAATCTATATTTGGTTGGTATTTAAAGCATGTTAATTATTTTTTTGGGGTAAATTCGTATCACTGGAACAAATTAATTCTATTTCCATTAATTTCTATGGGAAAAATTGACTTGATGTACGATTTTTTTGATATACAACGATAGTCACGGAACGAATTAAATTCGTATGTCTAGATACCACTGTATATGTTTCACACAAATTAAATCTTGTTATTATGTGTATGTCTACTTTACAAATTAATCTTTCAGAAGCTAAGTGTTCTGCTAGCAGAGATTAATTTATTGTCCTTTTTATTCTTAATTTGTTTTTTGATGTTTTTTTAACTCAAGGGTCATTGTTTTGCTTATTGCTGTCCTTTGTTTCATTTGTTTATATTTCACTGAGCTTTGAGTACTGGGCAAATCCAACTGACAAGAGGTATGAACCTTGAAACACTCTGTCATGAGTTCACAGAACGAGATTTCCAAAAGTAGCTCAGTGAATCTTCAAATGTGTGTGTTTTTATGCTTATTTTTCTTATTATATATGGTTCACGCACGTTAAATTTTGCTATTTGCTTGTACAAATCTTCAAAACTTTAGTATCATTGAACTAAATTGAAGGAATGGGCAGAAATAAGAGAAGAGTCGATATTAAAACTTTTACCAGCATATTCGTGCTGATAAATGAGTTATTTTTAAAGACTGGCCACTCTCACCTACATAGAAACAGTTGTTATTCTTACACTTAACTACGAAGACTGCACTTTCTGTTTCCTGTATAATCCTGTCTTTGCTCGGCAATTTTTCAGCTGAAGGTGATCGTGCAGTTTTCCACAGATCGAATCGTTCTGGCTTATGGTAATATTTTTTTGTTATTTTTTAAGTGTGTACAGTACTTCTATTTCTTGTTCAATTTCCAAACGCTAAAGAAGATCTTCTTTTTTTTTCTTCTTATTAATCCTTCTTAAAGATGGCTCCACTGTCGGAATCAAACAATATTATACTGACTGTTGTGGTATAGATCTTTCACAGATTTCTGGTTAATGCAGACCTGAGGGAGGGAAGCTAAAAGTCAGTAGGCAATGGACATTCATGCAAATGTGATGTGTGCTGATTTGAAGGCACAGTCGAACTTCTGTAGGTCGAATTTATCTGTATCTCAAATTTTTAAAGAAATTTCTTTAAGAAATCAAGATCGCATTTTACTTAAGAAATTGTTTCTATATCTTGAATTTCCATAAGTCAAATTTTGTATTGCATATTTTTGTTTTGGATATACTGTACATATTTTCCTCATATTTTGTTTATCCGTGTCCCATTCTAATTTTAGCATTCCTCTTAATAGCTAGGTACACACTTAGGGGATTTTTACGAGTTTTGGCCTTAAAG
>JAFIDM010000002.1:74675843-74707738 GCA_023159025.1 Thereuonema tuberculata | reverse complement strand
TGAATCATTACAGCCAATTTCGCAGATGTTTATTTGGCACAAAAGGTTTCGTGAAGAAGGATTAGTAAAGCTGAAATGTTAAATTCATTAGTTTCAGCTAACGCAAAATACAAAGCCAAAGTATCAAATGGCTTCCGAAACTTGGGTGTATTTTAATATTTGTAATGTGTGTTAATCGAAACACAGGAATTTAAAATTTCACCTTTAATAATCCTTATTAAAAACCTGTGCGCCGTTCAAACTTCTTAATTCCCACTATTTATTCTTTATGTGTTTGAATGAAATTGAATCAATATGAAACGACTGTATAAATATATTTAAAAAAATAGAATGTGTGTTATCAAAAAATATTGTACTATTGTTTCTAAGAAAAAGCGCAGAATGTGTATCTATAAAGTTTTGTTTTAAATAAATGATTACTGAGTGATTTTTTTCTTTTTTAATTTCTAAAAGTTGGCGAAAAATAAATATTTCAACAAACAATTTCGTCGTCGTCTTTTTCTATTCTGAATGTGAAGAATAGATCTATAGCTTTTTGTGTCCAATAATTGGTCGGGACTTTTCCACTGTTACTTTTCCTCCAAACCGTTCCCTAGAGGTACACCCAGCCTTCTGTCAAATGGCTACCCAGTTTATTTGGCGGGCGGTCGTCGGTCTGACCACCCGACCTCAACTAGTTGCGTTGGTCAAGAATCGCTGGGAGTCTAAACCTCCCGCTCACCTGCATCGCCTGTAGAGGTACAACTATTCCCATAAAATATATTTATATTTGCAGGCGTATGAGACGCACTTTTTTTTCCCTAAAAATTTGTCTCAAAAAATGAGTGCATCTTATTCATCGAATGTAGAATTTTTTTTTCCTTTTTTTCTTTCCAAACGTGTCTGGAGAACGGATGTGTCTTATACGCCGGCAAATACGGTAAATAAGCACAAATCCCTTGTGATGATGAGATCACAAAATACTTTTAGGTCGTGGATAATAAATATTTAAGTCAAACTTTTTTGGCAAAAATTAAAATCAAAACATCAAGATTTTAAATAAACACCAACATATAAGTAATAAGCAGAAACAATTAACCCAAACGTAAGGAGCTTAAAAAAATCAATTGCAATTATAAATTGTCTATTTTTTTTTAACCTAGAAATTTTTTTTTTTTTTAATGCATGTAAATTTTCTAAAATGATAAAATGAAGCCCTATTGTATTCTAAATAGTAAATTTAGAAGTGAGGATAAATAGAAGATTTAAGAAAAATTGAGGATTTAAAACTTATTAACAGATCACAAGCGGAATTTTATAAGATGTTAAATTTATAATAACAAAATTAAATAACAACGGAAAAAGAATGAGTTAATAAATCAAACTAAATAATTAGCAAATAATATAAATATTTTTTTTAAATTCGAAAAAAATAAAAAAAAAAACTTCACTTTAAAAGTAAAATAACACGGAATTGACAAATGATTCCAGTATAGTACGTGATATCAGTTAAGTAAATTAATACTTTGAAAGACGTTTTAAAGTGCAGAAATAAAAAAGAAGAGAAATGGCTTTTTGAAGGTTTTCTAACCTCTGTAATACTTTAAAAAATAAATAAATAAATAAAATATTAAAAATGCAAAAGGTAAAAATAAAATTTTAATTTGAGAAAAAGAAATAAGTGAAAGTATGTTGAATACTTTTGTCAAAAACCAAGAGTTGTACGTAAAGACAAGTTTAACCCTAAAAGTAAAATTAACAACATCACTCAATGAATAGCTGCGAGGCAGACCTTAAGGAAATCTACAAGTTTCGCCCGAAAGTCCTCCCAGACATCAAGACAAATAAATGTTCAAACAAAAAACAAACGATCGAAATAATTCAATTTCATTATTACTGATTAAAAATTAAATGGTAACAAGTGAATGATGTGAACAGCTACAAACATAAAATTTCAACACATTCACATTTTGTGTACATATTATTTACATATGTTATTTTATTTGTTAATTAAATGAAAATAAACTAGAAAAGATTTTAATTGATCTGTGAAGGGATTCTAGAAGAATGATATAAAGATTATTCGTATCTTCATTATGGCTAACTAGGCTACTTAATTATTTTTTTTTTTGAATTTAATTTTATGCTAATATAATTATTAATTTTTTTAGTTAATTATTGCAAGGATTTTTATTTTTATGGGAATGACTGAGAATGGCAGCTTGTGAAATCAAATTACGTTTATTTCCCAAAACCCCAACAGACCAACAGATATTAACTGATATCAACTTTGACCAACAGACGCTAAAATATTTGTGACTGATTTCAGATACGAGTTTTCCTTCCGCTTCGCTGACATTCAAGTAAAAAACTTCCAATGGAATTCGCTGAGATGCAGAGGATGTCACGTTACTAGTGTTCTACAGAAAATATCTTCTTGAATCTGGGATTTAAAATAAATTTGGCAATTCACGCAAAAAAAAAAAAGGCACCAAAGTTCGGTAATGATTATACGTGTGAGCAACTTGTCATTAAAATCAAATTCACAAAGAACACATTAAGAACCCAGCTGATAATATTCTGTATCTGGTCTAATCTTGAGTGACTTTGCACTAATTTGTGATTTCACGACATTAATATTACTTTAATAAAATAAACAATATTGAAAGTTCATTATGGTTTATTCATGCCGTCGATTCATTTGACACTGTCCCTGGCTTCTGTCCAAAAGAATGTTCTCGACCCTTTCCTGACAAGGGAATGGTTAGGTTTGTCAGGTCGAAACATCCTTTGAAATTTTTATCATTTATTCAGGACCTTAAGTAGTTGACGTACACCAAATTTTAGCTGCTCTTACGCACTGAAATGGGGTTTAAAAAAATGCTAAGTTACAAGAAATAGTGATGTGACAGGTTGTACTTTTTTAACTATTTTCAGCACATACAAACAGGAAAAGTATGGTATATATCTAGTGGGACTGTAAATGTACTGAAATTAAATTTAAAATAAAGAAAGAAAATTCAGTAATTTTCATGGGAAAAATTTAGAGAAATATTTTCTACTAATTTCTGGAATGAAAGAATGTTACTTACAGAATGATGAATACGGATGAATTTAAAAAAGCTAACACAATTGCTTAAAATCTTTTCTTTAAAAAACATGTAATAGAGAAACCAGACCTAGGTGTCAACGTGTTAACAGATTATCATCAGTGAATGATGAGGAACAGGAGAGCAGGCTGTATATGGAGAATAGGGACAAATGGAATCGCATAAATTTATAAATGCTACGAAACTAGTGGATTTACATAATGTTTCCTCTCTGTTAATAATAAAAAAATCTTATCATTACTTGGAGTTTATCCTTTATCCGATGCAATTATAATCTATCTACCCATAGCAAATACAAAAGGAAGAGTAAGCAGTAAACCCTTTCTCTCGTGAACCACATGCGATATAGGAGTAAATGTGGTAAATGTGAATTAAAGGTCCCGATGTGGAGGCGTGCATGACCATGTTGATTTTTGTTAAAAGGAATTTTAATAAAAAAATTTATAAAAAAATTGACTCCTCCTGGTTCCCTGTTATTGCGTCCTCCTACAAATGAAAATGGTTGAATCTGTTGGCATCGAAGTAATCACTGTAATTAAGTAATTGTTTTTCTCTTAAATAGGATTAAAGATCTTATTCAATATGAATTAAAACTTAGTTATGATTAGGAGAACAATTGGATCCAGTTATGCAATAAGGAACCAACTCCAAAATTCAAAATTCACTTTTTCGTCTAGAGCTGTTTTAGCAAAACGTTAAAAACAAACATTTTTATTTTAGAGGATCCACTGAGATTCCGACGTTAAAAATAAAATTCCATTTTGACATTATCTCACATTGTAAACATTTTGTTATGTTCTTTCAGAGTTATGCTATAGGTCTTGTCACTTTTTACACACATTGAGGCACGTTTTCCAAAAGAAATACAGAAATCAGCAAAATGGTGGTTGGTTCCATATTGCGTAACCCGCATCCAATTTTTCCAACCGTATAATTTCATGGGGTTCTATTTGTGATCAAATAAAAACAAATGGACAATGTAATAGAAATAAGATCATTGAGTACATCTTTAAAATAAAACTACAATATTTAATTTCGTATTTTCTGTGATACATTTTTAAGGAAACAGATTTATAAAGTGGTTTTTATAATTTTTTTTAAATATTTATTTATTAAAATGAAAAATAATCGATAGCTTTGGTAGAGGTTTCACACTTATTTTAAAATTTTGCTGAAACTGAGTAAATATTTGAAACAATGTAAATGAATGCAATGATATTAAATAGCTTCCTCAACCTCCAGAACGGTGTCCATAGTGGAATTGAACAACTAATTAATTTCCTTATAAATTTATACTGTTTTACATTTCAATTATACTAGCGACCCGCATATTCTTTAGCGGATTCCCTGCTGAAAATGATCTCGGTATCCAAGGTCACGTTGCTGTCGTGTGTGTGGCAGGGAAGCCGATCAAAAATGAACGGTTTATGAGCCTTTGACCTCACGTGACTTACAGTTGACCCACATCGATGAAAAATGAAACAGGCATCTTCAATAGTATACCTAACATTTGACACTATTTGTATTTCTGTGTCTTATGGTTTTGGAGGAGATAAGGCTAGAACAAAACCCAACGTTTTCTTTTATAGATAAGGGATTGTTGTTGTTCTTGTTATTTACATCATTATTACTGTCATTTACTTTTATTATTATTATTATTATTTCTAAGAATGCGTGACAGAAAATTCTGTTTTAGAAGTTCAAGTCAGGACGAATTCAACATCTAAATTCATTTGCCTCCGATTAAACTGGTAAGAATTACCACTCAACTCAATCATTTTCTTTATGATTGTTTGGCTGTTTTTTGTTTTAATTTTCGAAAGTGCATTTCCTGTGATGTAACAGGAAAACTGCTGGCTTTAAACTTTGGAACCATAGTTGAATAAAGGAATTTTCGAGATACAAAATAAAAAGCAGTCTTGAACTTGAAATCAAATCCTAAAGCAAATGCAATCAACAAGGAACACGAAGCTTAAGATCCTTGAAATTACATTACTTCACAAGGAGTTTTCTTGTGAAGTTCTTCTCCATATTTGTGTTCAATTCATACAACAAACCATTCGCTGCATTGACAGACTACGTTTGAATGCCTTGTTGGTTCCATTGGAAACAGAAGAAATATAAAAGACACAACACTTTTTCTTTTCACTGGTTCTTTCAACAACAGAACGCATTATCAAGAAATCATATTTATTCACCTTTTGAAACGTCACTGTGGTTTTGAATATTGCAAATGTAGATTGTTTATACTTTTCATGATCTACATTATTAAATTCACATCAACCACAATTTACATTATGGCAGAATTTTTTGGTATAATTTGATATTAGAAATAAATTTTCTGAACAGTGAATGATAATTTTCTAAGGATTACTTCCATATATGTTGATATGCAAATCTCAAGTGTATCTACCTCCGCACTGCACATCCAAGTCGGAAAATATAAGCAGCATGTAAAACCTTAGAGTCGACCTTCTTATTTCTGATATATCTGCGATTTTTCAATTGTAAAAAACGAAAAGAATTAATGAAAGAATTATATTAATGACAAAGAATTTACGAATCAGAATCACATTTTTGATTTGTTTGCATATAAATCACAAGCAGGAGGAAGGAACCTGCAAACAGCTTCAAGGAAAATAAAAACTTCCAAATTAACTTAGGTTTTTAACTAAGAAACACATCAAAATATGATAAACAATGTAAGTCAACAATTATAAATGTTTCTTTTCAATAGAATAGTAATTATTATATTTATTCTTAAATTCATTCCATAGTGTGAGACTTAGGACAGTTTGAGGCCCAAGGCGAAATAAAGAGGCACTCCATCCTTTATAAAATCCTAAAAGACCTTCTGTTTTATATATTTTGGAGAAACAATTAAAAAATCCTGAATACAACAAACCCTTACCATTCTTATCCACTCTTTGGTTGTATAATCTCACTGAGACCACATCGAATGGCGTCATACACAAGACCACCACAACACCACTCAACATACTAGCACTCAGAGCTGCCACAGTTCCATTGGGTTTAAAGAGCTAGAAAAAGAAAAAAGGATACGGTTACAAAGTAAATTGATTTTATTTATTTATTTTAAGAGAAATGTTGTTTCTTTGTCCAAGCTTCTTTATATTTTTTTCTTTATATTCTATGGGCATAAATCGAGTGGATTTTGTACTCTAATATCACTTCTTTTACAACTTGTATTTTTAACTTCACTCTTGAATGTCCAAATTTCAAAACCTTTCACTGATGATTTTTTTTAAACAAAATTTACAAACATATTCCAGCTTTGTTTGTTTGTTTTTTAAATGCTTTGATTTTTTCTTGAGTTCAAAGACGAAGTTTCCCTTCATTAATAAATAACCTACAGCTATGATTTGTTTGTGGTTGAGTGAGAGCATCATTTGGCCACACTCAACAGAATCAATTCTCTTTCAATGGAGACGAACCATTTCTTGTCACTCACGAAGCTTACATAAACGGAATTAAATGAATTTAGTAATTTTTTATTATTAGATTCCTCAGGCCGGAGACTGGAAAAGGAGAAATATACTTTATTCCAATAAGATTGATTTAAACAGAAGAATACGAAGATACTTTTTCTAATTTCATACAATTCGTAAAAAATGTATTTGAAAACAAATCTAAAAACTATTAAAATGGAAGAAATCTCGAGTTATTTAAAGGTCAGAACAATATTGCAACACCTACGCGTATATTAAGAGTTGACGGGATCTGCCCCTTCTCCCCGAAATATATAGAATAAATCCTATTTTCTTTCGGGTTTTTTTTTTGGTTTGAGGACCGGTTGCGAGGACCCTCCTCCCAAATTATTTTTTGAAGACGATGTTTGTTTTTAGCTATTGGAGGTTTACTTCCTAATTTTGCTCATCTAGAACTAAATGACCACTCATCTATTTTACCACAGGTTTTTTGAAGACTTACTGTCAATAAAAACTAATGGGAAACATTTCTGATGAATTTTGCCAGATTTAAACGCTATCCAGTCCTCTTACATACGTGGATGCGATAATCATCACTGAACACAATTCGAAACCATGTTTTTCGAGCAGGGCACCACTTGAGACTCGAATGCTGCATTGTTAAAGACAGGCATTATAACGGAAATGAAGCCCAGCGTTTGTAATTCGTCTAGCAATGGCAAAGGTAGATACCAGCTGCTGTATACAGTTAGGAACAACAAACCGACTGTCTTTAACAGTGATACTTACAGAAGGCATTACTTACGGTAAAATGATGTGAATGAAACAGTTCCACGAAGCAGTATGTGTTTGGTAAGATTCAGATGGCCCTTATATGGACCACAACATGGACACTTCCATGTTGGACTAACATGGAGATGATGGCGTTTCTTGACAATTAAACTTTAATAACTTGCATATCTAAGAAGGTAGTTACGTATTGAGTTTCATTCAAAGTGGTCGGTTTCTTCATAATACTTAAATCTTTTTTTTTTTTTTTTACAGTGTGTATTTAAATGAATGTTGCAAAAATATCCTGACAATGGCATTAATAAAAATTGTGTAATCTCGAGTAGAAACTATTATGTAAGAGATTTTTTAGAAACAGTTTCAACCAAGATTTTTAGCTTCTTTCTTTTTAATTCCTTATCTCGGCTAAAGCGTCAAAATAAATCTTCTTTGTGAATGCCTTACATAGTTCTTAAAGAGAACAAAAAATGCTCAGTTTATAAAAATATCGTAATATCTGATTGCTATATTTACCTGAAAATTATTTATTATTTCTTTGCTTTTGGAGAATGTTGTTAACTGAATAGCAGAACCAATAGTAAAATTAGGAAGGGCTGCTGTGACACCTCGCCACAGTCCAACAACACCGTGGTCTCTGTAAATACTTAAGAACGCTGAAGACATACTGGAATGAGAATGTTGATGACCCACTGCAATGGATGCACTCGCCTGAGACTGAAGATGAGTCTTCACCTAAACAGATCAATTCATTCCTACAATATTCAAGATGAACCACTGCCTTACACTTCGTCAGATTAGAGAAGTTAAAACGAGAAATTAAAGATTTATCCTAATTTATGAGGCTGATGATATATATTCCTCTATGTAAATCAGGGAAATAATTTTTATCTTATTTTTAAAATAAGAATTATTTAATATAATACATCAAGCTATTAAAAAATATGAAAATTATAAAAAAAATGTAAATACATTTTATGGTTAGTAAAGGAAAGTATTAAATATTACACCAAATCAATAGTTTACAAAAATTCTTTATGCTAATAAGACAATCATGAGAAAGATGAGAGATTGTAGGCTTATCTTCTCCGCCTTCACAAACCATGTCAGTTATCAATCAATTCACTTCCAAAAAAGCAGGAATATTTTTCACCTGCTTTCCTAAGAATTGAAGCTTCTAAAGCCAGGTGTTCCCAAAGGAACTTCTAAACCGCTGGCAAGATCTTCTTGAAAATTGGCGACCATATTTACGATGTTACTTTTTTATACCATATCCGAAATTTTACCATTTTGGTTTCCACAGAGAAATCAGAGACAAAAGGTGACAAAAACCAAAAGAAAAACATTGGAATCAAAACAAAGAAGATTTTAGCAAAGCCTATTAATTAGTAATCCATAATTTCTGTGTGTTTCAATTTAATTTAAAAAAATAATAGGCAACTGATTAAGGTGATTTAGTTCATATTTTCAGAAGATTTATTCCATTTGTTTTCAGCAAATACTGATATTAACAAAGCGGAGACTTGTTATTACGACTATAGCAGCAGTACTTTCACGATTTTTTTTAAAAACACGGCAACCTTTTATGAAAAGTAGGATTAAAGATGTTTCAGGGAATCTGTCTGTCAGCTCTGGTTCCGCACTACATCGCCAAAATTTATAAAATAAGAAATTGCGGAAAATAGGTTGTTTTCCTTTTCCCAGTTTTAAAACAGCCCGGAATTTATTTCTTGTTTAATTTAAATTTAATAGTTATTTGCATTCTGAGAAGAGAAACGAAGTGCAGTTCGCGCCCTTTCTTAATTCCGCAAATGACAAATAAGAAACACGGAAACTGGTTAAGGACATTTTGACAGATTTCTTATTGTTATACAAATTAGAAACTAAAACTTGGAAAGTTTAAAACTTACGCTTTCTAAATGAATTTTCTAAATGCAATCTTCTTATATTGTTAAAATGTTAAAATATATCAACAAAACTATAACGTTAATAGATATTATGAAAAATTATTAAAAAGAATTATTATAGCATATAAGAATCTATATTTTAATGTAAAATCCTTAACCATTTCTCTGGAGATGAGTTGTATTGAGTTGGTCGCTTGATTAGTTAATAGAATGAATATTAATCATTTTCAATTATTACTTTTGCTTCTACGCTGCAGAAGAGTCCAATATGATATTTAAGCAAATGGAAGGGTACAGTAGAGGGAGAAGGAAAATTAGGACTGCAATCTTAGACAATGAATTAAAAAAAAAACAACCTATGAGATGAGAAATATACGATAATTTATATTGTACCATGTACATGGGACTGCCAACAAAACACGCTATACATCCTGCTGCAGCTCCAGCAAGTACACTTTGGAGTGCGGAAACATCCCCATTTTGATTCTTGGTGACTCCTGTATTACTGATATACTGATAAGTTCCCAATCGAACCCCATTCATACACAATTGATACCACAGGGCAGGAACCAGGCCCTTCTGAAGGGCCAACAAGCCATCATTCCTAGCTATTACATAGAACGCATGGAAAACATTGCGATAGTGCACTGCGTACAAACCACGAGCCTGAAGTTCACCCTGAAGTTGAAGCCGTGTTTTAACAACTTCCAAGGGGTTGGTAAAGAGCCCCGCACCACAGGCCGCTAAACCTCCTAAAACAAACTCCATTTTCAATGTGTCGGAGAAATATCTCACTTGGGTTTGTCATTGCTCGCAATGGGGGTGGAAGGAATTCCTGGCAACTAATCAATGACGAGGGTGAAATGACCTTCGATCATTGATAATTCTGTCGAATCAAGCAAGTCCAAATCCCTGTCAAACACTTTTCAATCAACCCTTCATTCAAAGATAATTCCGAACTTAAAATCTCAAATAAAAATTATACCAAACAAAATAAAGTAAAGAAAAGTCAAAACTAAAAAGCAACACTCGTATCGAACCAAATACAGATGACATTCAAAAACCTCCTGAGGACCTGAGGAGTGCCGCATTTTATATGGTTATATATGATGTATATATTTAACAGAAAGTGACTACCTGTAGTCCTTTAAAGAAAGAAAATTAAGCACTAAATGAAAAGCAAATGAAATTTTAAAGTTCACCAACTAAATAAAAAAAATCTACAGGATTTTAGTTCAACTGAATAAAATAGTTCAACAGAATTAACGCTCCGAAATCCATGCTGGAAATCTGAATTGATCCGGATTATCGATGGCCGGATTTTTGAATGTCAATCTGTAGTAAAGATAATTAAAAAAAGATTAAATTTTACTTTTCAAATGTAGAGCGATATAGCAGTACTTTCAAAAAACAATTTATTGTTACAAAATAAATATTCTAAATACGTTCAATTAATATTGAAGAAAAGAAAAATAATGGTTTGAAAACATTTTTCCATGTGGTCAACAAATAAACAACTCGAAGTTATTAAACTTGGGCCTTTCTTCAGGTAATTTGAAATCAGGAGTGAATAAAACTTTGCTAGAAAATTCTGTCTTATTGTTGTACTTGAAAGTGGAGTGATTTTTTCATAGGGTCGCGATTCACTGCATAAACAGCCAGTTTTATATATAAAAAACAAACTATTTTTTTATTTTTTCAACTATCCAATTTATAGTTGTGATAGTTACAGGACAATTTTGAAGTTTAATTATGGGAGCTATGATCACAACAACGAATGGACAAAATCTGAATCTGTTTTCCTCTAAAGAGGATTAAATTAGTAGAAATTTAACAAAAAAGAGCAAACAGGGCCGGTTTCAGGTGCAAAGAACCTATGCTTTTGCTCGTGCTTTTAGGGAGATGCTTTGCTTTAAGGTCTCGTAGCTGAAGATGTCTATTTTGTTGTTGTATAAACTTATAAGAGATGCCGATGTTTACGTAGCATCTGAATGAAAATTTTAGGATATATCCAATAGTAATTGAAATTACTTCTGTTTTGAAATTCCTAAGAGCTTATTTTAAAAGAGGAAATAAAAACAACTCTGGTTTTCCCACTACAACATGTGTTCGCATTCCCTTTAGTCTCATCAACTAAGAAATAAGGAAACGACATCGTTTCAGAAGAAAAAAAATAAAAATCTTCTTAACAAATAAGACTAAATAAATCCAATTAAAATACTGGATTTGCATGACTACATTTCGTGTTGACAGAAATCGAAGAAACGGATAATATAGATCCTTAGGCCATTGCTTCGGATTCTTTTTTTTTTTTTTTCCTTTTTTCGAAAAGTAAAAATTAAAAAATTCATGTTTGCAGATGACAAGTAGTACGGGTTAATTCACACCTTCCGTTTAAAGAGAAAATACTAAATGAAACTAGGCCAAGTAAAATTGATACTAACTTACAATTTGATTTTTTTTTAATAAATAACACATAAATACTATTTTAGACTCTTTGAACATAATGAATGAAATTACTTTTTAAATGTTTTGATGTTTTTGATACCTTTTATGAATAGCTTTTGTTCATATTTTAAAAATTGGTTTTGAAACTGAATTTTAGTTGCAGTTATTTTTTTCTTTTATTTTAAATGCTCATGTATGAGTGTTTATCTATGAATGTTTTAGGTATTATAAACAACGAAATTATACAAGGAAAAGTGACAGGGGAAAGTGGGATAAGGCGACAATGAATGCAGCTATTGCTGAAGTAAAAGATAAAACCTCAAGTGTAAATGCTGCAGCAAAGAAACATAAGGTGCCAGAGCCATGTTCTTCTAAATTTTTGTTGTACCTAATTGTTTAAAGTTTTGTTTCAATACGAGCAATCTGTTTTTGTAATTTAACTGTTTCATCTTTGACTTTTCTAATTCATGCCACACGTTAGTAAGTGAAGTTGTTTCTCTGCATTTTTAAAATAAAATATTTCTACCTTAATGTACTACTTTTATCTGTTCGTCATCTTACCCACCCCCCTTCGTCATCTTACCCCTTAGGTGGGGTAAGATGACGAAAATTACTCTTATTTTTTGGTGAAATATTTTTCATAATTCGAGAGGGTAAACAGCGTTTCAAATTTGTTTATTGAACATAAAGGTTACAAGAAGTGTCCTTTCAAATTTCGGGTTTTTAAACCCCTTACTAAGCCGAGGGACAATCTCTGAAGCTTAAGTTCGTCATCTTACCCTACCTTACCCTATACATTGAAAATTTTTGGAAAGTTTCCTTATTCCTTTTTCAAGCTATTTGCAAATAAAAACTAAGATAACAAAAGAGAAATATGATATGAAATATTCTCTATTAAAACAAATAAACTCCCATCTCAACAATGGAATAACATCTTTATATTTGAATAATACTACTACACCATAACGGTAAAAAACAAACAATCTCTTGTCAAACCTTTAGCTAGAAAAATACTCTGGTTACTTAAATAGATACGATGGTGTTGATATGAGTTCTGTGCTTTTGTATTCCTTATTACCTAGCTTTCAATGTATTTCTTTTTTTACTATATTTTTCATAAGCCAATATTTTTACGTTAGTATCCATTAAATGAGCTTTACTTATGCAATGTTCTGCTATTTCTGAACTCTTAAAAGGAACAATAAGAGAACGGATGAAAGAACATGCTTATTATGTAAAATACAACGGAGAGGTAGGAAATAGCAGAACATTGTATAAGTAAAGGTCATTTAATGGATACTAACGTAAAAATATTGGCTTATGAAAAAGATAGTAAAAAAAGAAAAAACATTGAAAGCTTGTTAGTAAGGAGTACAAAAGCACAGAACTTTAGATACGATGGTGTTATTATAAGTAACCAGAGTATTTTTCTAGCTAAGGGTTTGACAAAAGATTATTTGATTTCATCTAAATCTGTTGTATTCGAAGAATTAGTTTATTAATTATGCTTAATGACTTTAAGATTAATTTTTTTGGTTTGTTACATGTTTTTTACTGATATGGTTTAGTATTATTCAAATACAAAGATATTATTCTAATGTTGAGATGTGAGTTTATTTGTTTTAATAGAGAATATTTCATATCATATTTCTCTTTTGTTATCTTAGTCTTTATTTACAAACAGCTTTAAAAAAGGAATAAGGAAATTTTTCGAAAATTTGCAATGTGTGTTAATTATTATTTTAATAAATAATTTTGAAGAAGTTTGTGTGATGGATTCTAATACATAATATGAAGAGGAGTGAACTAAGAAGGAGATAGAATATAAACACATTTCAAAGTTAATAAGACCAATTCCACAAAAGCAATAGAAGCTTTTCATTATCATTGAAAGCTTAGAGGAAGAGTCCAAAATTAATTTTTCCTATCCTCGTCAATAGACCTCCCACTTCTTCTCCTTTACTTCTGCTATTCGTTGGTTCAACCTCCATCAGATGAGTCAACGCTTCATTTCGCTTCCCAGTGTAAGACATGTGATCGGAAAATATAACCACCCAGCTTTTTTATCCTTAGGAGATATTACGGACTTCAGTCCAATAGCAAAACATGAAGGCTTCGTTAGGGAATCCAATGTATAATTTGGCCAGTACAGTCTCATGTGGCGCATTTACTACTACATCCAGCCAAATTCCCACTTGTGGGTTTATTATTCACGTCACTAAAAGAAGAGTAAGGAATTCATTCCAGGGTCAAATGATAGGCCTATTTATTTCTATAACATTTAATTAGTATAAAAATGTTATTTATTTGGCATTGCCTATATTTTGATGTCATCTGTTTAATGATATTTTAATGACCTCAACTTTTTCCCGTTGGTCACGAAATGCCGGGAGCTTTATCTCCCGCAATCCCAAGAACCTTCAGAGCTCTGTAGTTGGATACTTTAACTTTTAATATCTCTGTCGCGCATCCACCGCGATAAGTGTAATTCCTAAAAGTGAACCATCTTCAGATTTGTGAATAGTGATTGATAAATACCATCCAAGTCCATAAAAGTTTTAGCTGAAAAGTTCAAAATTTACGGCAAGTATCCACATCCCACATTTGAGGTCACGCCCTACTTCTAAGCCCCCTAAAAAATCCGAGAGGAGATGTCGACTTTTTTGTGATTGGTTTGTAGTTAAACCAATGCCCTAAAAGCTCTAAAAAGTTCGTGGCAAAAGTTCTAAAAACAACGTGAGGATAAGTTTTTGAAGATAGGAAAAAGTCAAAAAGTGGAAATTTCTATCGGCTGCCTTTTTGAAACGGGTGATCCGATTTGGTTGAAATATGTAACACCATCCGAGTTCTTAAGGGTATCTAGCACACATAAAGGTTTCAGCTCAAAAGCTCAAAATATACGACAGTTATCCACATCACAACTTTGAGGTCATGCCCTACTTCTAAGGCTAGCCTCCTAAAAATAGTGAACAGATTTCTACTTTTTTGTTAATTATTTGTAGTTAAACCAATGCCGTAAAAGCTCTAAAAACATCGTGAGGATAAGGTTTTGAAGATAGGAAAAATCGTCAAAAAGTGGATAATATATGTAAAAAAAACACCCAAACACAAATATATATATATATTTATATACATACGGTATATATATTATTATTATTATTCACGATCGAGCCCTACCGGACCACGCGATTACAATACAAAGTCATCTCAGTCTCTCCTCTTTTTTCTCTGTTTTTAGCTTTTCTCTGTGCCCCTACTGCTTTCATTTTTTCAGAATGGGCTCTTTTTCTCTCCTCAGTCCAAGTGGTTCCTGTTTTCCTGGGTCTTTCTGCCTTACAAACTGTCCACTCCGAAATTTTCTGTCCAAAAAGTTTCCTCGCATATACATCTTGTTGTGATATCCCTGCTTCTTGCAGGTCCCCTGTTTAATTGCAGCTATCCATTTCATTGTTTCTGTTTTAGCCTTACTGCGAGTTTCATAGAATTCCACAACTTGTTTAGTTAGTCTGGTTGGTTCCATTCTTTTAATATGTCCATAAAATTTTAGCCTCTTTTTTTTTTAAATCCGAATATACGTCTGCATACCTTTGTACTTCATGATTTGCTCTCAGTCTGAATGTTCCTTCTTTAGTTTGATTTGGGCCTAAAACTTTCCTAATAATTTTTATCTCCTTCTTTTGAATTTCCTCAATGTCTCTTTTTCTGTTTAAAATGAGTGTTTCAGCTCCGTAAAGGCATTCGGGTTTGATCACTGTGTTGTAGTGTCTCAGTTTTGTATATTTGGAAATGCATTTTTTGTTGTAGATGTTATTTGTGAGTCTGAAGGCTGTTTCTATCTTTTGACAACGTTTCTCATTAGCAACCCTTTCTAGGCCAATCTCCTGAATGGTTTCGCCCAAATATTTGAAGTGAGTTACCCTTTTCATTTTGCCGAATTTAGTTTCTAGAAGTTTCGGTGCCAATTTGTCATTGGTCATAAACATGGTTTTTTCAAATGAAATTTGGAGACCCACTTTTCCTGCGATTTCTGTCAGAATTTCTATTTGTTTCTGTGCTGTTGGGAGGTCATGAGTTAAAATAGCAAGGTCGTCTGCAAAAGCCAAACAGTCTATCCTAATATTGGTTCTTCCTAATTTAATTGGTTGGTATATTTTAAGGTTCGACTTTAGCCTTCGCCACTCTTGGATAACTTTTTCTAGGAAGCAGTTGAACAGTAATGGAGAGAGTCCATCTCCCTGTCTCCCTCCCGTCTTAATTTCAAAAGGTTCAGAAATTTCTCCCATTAATTTCACTTTAGATTTTGTGTTAGTGAGTGTATGCCTGATAAATGCAAGCGTTTTGGGATCCAGACCTTGCTCTTTCAGTGAGTGTATGCCTGATAAATGCAAGCGCTTTGGGATCCAGACCTTGCTCTTTCAGGGTTCGGAAAACAGACCTACGATCAACCGAATCATATGCTTTTTTGAAGTCAACAAAGGTTCAAATTTTTTGTTGTTGTAAATCTTTTGGTGTCTGAGAATTAGTTTCAGATTTCAAATCTGTTCTGGACAAGATCTACCAGGTCTGAAACCCGCTTGGTATTCGCCAGTATTACGTTCAAGTTGTTCTTGTGCTCGGTCCAGGAGACACTGCGAGAGAATTTTGTATGTGACAGGAAGGAGAGATTCTCTATAGTTGTTGACGTCACTTCTCTCTTCCTTCTTATGCAGTGGATGGATTAAGGCTTTTTTCCAATCATCTGGGATTTGTTCATTTTTGCCAAATGTTTCGCATAATTGATGTAATTTCTTTTTCGGTTTTGGGGCCGGCTGACTTCAAGATTTCTGCAGCAATACCATCTTCACCAGATGCTTTGTTATTTTTCAGCCTTTTAATCTGTTCAGCATTTTCTTCTTCGTTTGGTGGTTGTGAATTTGGGTTAGTTTTAGTTGGATTTTCTGGTGGAAATCTTTCTAGGGGCTCTGGACAATTTAGAAGTTTCCTGAAATACCGAGCAAGTTCTCTGCAGTTTTCTTGATTGTTAAATTGTTGTTAATTGTCCACTTTCCTTCCTGAAGCATAAACTTTGAGGCTGGTACCCAATTAGTTTCGTTTTAAATGTTTTGTAGAAGTTTCTAGTGTTGTTGTTCTGGAAGTCTTTTTCAATTTCCAGGAGTTGACTGTTCTCATATTGCTGTTTTGTTTGTCTAATTAATTTTGATGTTTCTTTTCGAGCTGCCATGAATGCTTCATAGGTATTCTCTGACTTGTTACTGTTCCATGCTTGGAATGCTTCCTGTCGGGATTTGACCGCATGTTCACAATCTTCATTCCACGAAGGGTGTTTCTTTCGTTTTCGTAGAGGAACTATTTTTTAGCAGTTTTGATAATTTTGTTTTTGAGCTCTTCCCAATTTTGAGATTTTGTTTTGTCTAATTCGGCCGCTAGTAGTGATGGTTGAATTTTACTAATGTCAAATTGATGTAAACCTTTAATTTTCAATTTTAGATTCAACCAGTTTTAATTTGATTCTCACTAGAAATGAAAACTTTTTCTTGACTGCTCAGCCACTGGAAATTAAATGATCAAACTAATGAATCAGTATCGATAGTAAGCAATGATCAAAATGCTACAAGAAGATATTTTATGCTCAATCGTTACTAAAACCCTGGTCCTCCATTCTTTTGTCTCTTACCCTTTGCCTCTTCCTTCCATTACTCCACTGGTCTTCACATGTTGAGTCATTCCATATCAAATTGTCCAGAAAAAATTAAATTGTTTGCTTGACTATTTTTAAAAAAATTGATTTTTTTTACTGGTGTTACCCCTATGTATGAGTACTTCAAAACAGGCATTATTTTTTTTCTATTTGACTTCGTTTAAAAATGGCGTCCATTTTTGTTTTATGGTTTCTGGCATTTTTTGGCCTTTGCAGACAGTTGCGGTAAATTTGATAACTCAGCTAAGAAAAATGATAAAAAGCTGTGGTAAAAAACATTATTTTCACCATATTGTAAGCTACATTTTATGTCCTATACATTTTTACCATATCGCTAATGCAAACTGCTGAAATTTAAAACCAAAACTGATATTCACTTTTTAACAAAAATCGAAGTTACGGGTTTTTTTGAGCAGGAAGGAATGAAGTAGAAAAGCTATAAATTTTTTAGAGAAAATATATACATCCAAAGATATAGAAAAAAATATTTCAGCTCTGTTACTCGCTTCCTAATTTATAGCTCTTGAAAAATGATCTTTTTCATTTTTTTCAAAGTTTGAGCCCCAATATCTCTGGTGGGGCACTTAATAAAAATTTGATATTTACAGTATAAAGAGTACTCTATGAGATATACCTGTGAAAAAAATTTTGAGTTTGATATTCCATGGAGAACAAAATTACAGCAGGGGGAAGTTCGTGAAAAATAGACAAATTAACGCTAGGCCTATTGCAACACTACTTGTACAATTCAATGTTTAATAAACCATCATACATTTGTTACAGTTAATAGTTACATTAAATGTGCTTTAAAAAGTCCATTAACTTATCAACAATCAATTGTTTTAAGATATGCATTGATTAAGCAATTGGGATATTTCTTCAGACAACATATCGGAAATAACATGTGAGCGGCGTGTTGTCAGTTCCAAAGCAGAGATTTTTCGAAGAACATTTTCAATAGGTACCCATACTATGTCAGCAGATGACTTTTTGAAGAAGGTTCTTGGGCCTGCTGGGTGATAGAACAATACGTAAACATCCTCGGCTTTTTTAAACTGATGTCCTTGATTTCTGCGATCCACCACTGTCCATCATAGCGATATACATGCAACATTTTCACTTACTTGTTAGTTGCAAACTCAGATGTACAATCTTGCTGATAGATGATCCATTAAAACAATTAATTGGTGGTAAGTTAATGGACTTTTTAAAACACATTTAATGTAACTATTAACCAACAAATGTATGATGGTTTATTAAACATTAAAATTGTACAAGTAGTGTTATAATAGCTTAGCGTTAGATATTGGGGCTGACATTTTGAAAAAAAAAAGAAGAAAAACGAGCATTTTCAAAGAGCTACCAAAAGAGGAAGCCAGTAACAGAGCTGAAATATTTTCTGCTAAATCTTTATATGTATATCTTTCCTCTAAAAAAATTATAGCTTTTCTACTTCATTCCTTCCTGCTCAAAAAAACCCCTTAACTTTGAGTTTTTGTTCAAAAGCGAATAACGGTTTTGGTTCTAAATTTCAGTCATTTGCATTAGAGATATAGTAAAAAGGTATAGGACATAAAATGTAGTTTGATATGTACTAAAAATAATGTTTTTTACCACAGCTTTCTATCATTTTTCTTACCTGAGTTATCAAATTTACCGCAACTGTCTGCAAAGGCCAAAAATGCCGGAAACCATAAAATAAAAATGGACGCCATTTTTGAACGAAGTCAAATAAAAAAGAAATAATGCCTGTTTTTAACTACTCATGCATAGGATAACAACAGTAAAAAAAAAAAATCATTTTTTTTTTTTTTTAAATGGTCAAGCAAACAGTGTTGGACCGTTTGGTATGATTGACCCAACGCTAATCTTAACAACACCTGAAAACATCAAAATAGAAGTAGAAATCTCTTTTTGTTTTTTTTCCCTGAGCATTATTTTTTTGGCAATGTTTGATTTTTAAAACAAATGTCCGCGTATATTTGGATCATTGGTCAATCAACCAAGATGGGGCCTAATAGCCTGCAATTTTTGTTTGTTGTAAGACAATATTGGATGTAAATATTAGGAAAAAAAATGGTAGATCAAAAACTGCACAAATTAATAGCAAAATTAAAATCTGGTTTGTTTTTTCTTGTTTCAATTTTCAGAAATTAAACAATCTCTTCCACTTGATACTTCATTTTAAGTATTTTAAGTTTACATAAAAAAATTTATTAACCGTTTCCTTTAATTAAATATTAAAAAAAAAATGTTAACGTATTAAAATTAAATTTTTATTTATTTTTATAATTTTTAGTATTTTTATAATTTTTAGTATTTTTTATCTAAATATATTTTATACAAATAATGTTCATACATATATTTTTTAACGCAATAAAATTTCTTTTGCTATATTTTGGTTGGAACGGGATACAAAATAAGTATACTGTGTATTTTCATAATTTATATCAGAAACTTCACCTTTATTTTTTTTTTAACCGGAAACCAATGCTTTGGAAACTTGAAACTTTTCTTATCTTCATAGATACAAAAGCTTGAAATAAAAATATCGGAAGCTAAGAAGTTTGGCTGATTTACGACCTCATCTCTTTCTCATCCCGACTGAGAAAATGGTTCAATTGTTTGAAAACATTTGGAAAACACACTGAAGTAAGGAGAGTAAAGCAATTAAAAGTTTTTAAAAATAATGTAACAATCAGTGTAATAATTATTAATAAAATTCGTGTAAAAATTCATATAACCATTATTAATAATCTTTTGAAACTATTTAAAATATCTGCCACATAGGAACTAATGACAACAATATTACGGAAGACAAAAGATAAGAAAAAAAAGCTGAAATTTTGAAGAAGATATAGTTTGTAACACACAAGATGTTTATTGATTTTCTTAAGATATCGAACCAATATATAAGTAATTAGGTACAAAATATGTTGCCTTTGAAAACTTAATTTTGATAATTGAAACAAATGTGGATGAAGGACATCAAATGACGATGAGATTTAATGAAGGTTTATCCTCACTTTATTATTGGATGGAATAGAAATATGAATACATGTTGAAAAAAGAAATATGCTCGTAATAATGAATATTGTTTAGAAATCATAGTTTTTTTTACAGATTTCGTCACGTGATATAAAAACAATGTAATATTTTTTTTTTCTTGATACGAGACAAGATTCCAAATATTATGACAACAATGAGAGACTGATAAATCTTTTTGGCGTCTTTGGAATAAACTTCCCAAAAGTAGTTATTTTAACATTTTGACTCTGGGGCTGTTGCTTTGGAAACCCCCAACTGCAGTCGGAATATTTTCTGACTCCAATCGTCTGACAAAATCTACTCAACGTTTGATGACGCATCTACACAAGTTAATACCAGTGCATCGCCCGATCGGAGAAAACGGATATCTGGACCCTAGCCATACGACAACGGAAACCGTGTGCTGCCTATTATTATGATTATGTTGATCTTTCTTCAGTGGATGCTAGAATGCAAAGTAATGCTCAAATTCTTACGTTCAAGTGATTTGAATCCAATAACGTTGAAGTAACTTTGAAATTCTAGTGCCGTCAAAGACAACAAAATTTCTTTTAAAGAAACCGACTCTGTCAAATAGCAGATTGAAAGCTTTTTTTTTTTTGTCTCTCTCCAAATTCTCAACCTTGATATTTTGAATGTAAAGTAATTTATTCGAGGACCAAATCACTTCCGTCTTGATTAGATATTTCGTCGTCCAACTTCAATCGTCCTCACAGTACTCAAGTACATAAAAGAAATCCATGCTTAGAAGGAACTACAAATTTCAACTGATAAATTGTAAAAATGTCCCCAGTACAGTCAATTAAGTCATCACTATTTTACAATGTAAATTATTAATACTCGCAATACTTGTAACTTTATAATTAATCATCTATTAAATACACGCCGATATTCAATGAATCAAATCGATATAATTTAAAACTGATTTTTGACTTTCAAAGGCATTCTTTTCAATTGAATGCTAATTTATTTCCGAATAAAAATTAAGAAGGAATATTAATAAGGAAACACATTACAAACAACTATTTCATTCCTATAACCGTTTATATCAAATAAAATATAAGAAAGATACATAAAACGAAGTATTTCTAATATTATTATATAATTTCTTATTTTGAAATCAAGTCTGTCTACTTCTACTGAGACAATCCATTACGAAATCTTGGCACATTTTCTGTGTCATTCAAATGATCTTTGCTCTCCAACAAACAACGGATTAAATAGATTTCTTTCTACTGCCAATAGTTCAAAATGTTTCTCCTTCTACAGTTTCAAATAAAGTTCCATCGTACAAGCTGAAATCACTGATTTTTAATAATGATTTATTCTCATAAAAATAATGTTTCCTCAAATACTTACATCTGAATATGCGAAATCTTCCTTCTACATTTTTGTCCTTTTTTTTTTTTTTGTCCATTTGTTTCACGCTAAAACGGCTGAACGGATTTTCATAAAAGTTGTTGCGCAATTTCTTTATATAAACGCAGATGCATTTATCTCCACTCAAACTCTCTTCTCTCCATAACTCTCAAAATCCCTGTTTAAACCGATTGATGCAATGCTTATTTCAACTTAAACTATGAGTATGATTTTTACGGTCTCTGATCCTCCCCACCCACATCCCAGCTCAGTCTCCACTACGGATTGGAAAGGTATTTCCTATCTCCAATTTAAACATATTTATTAAAAACGCACTGCATCTATTGATCATCTGAAGCATCAGAGGAAGATACAAGTTCATAAATAAATTCACAATTCTACTTCAGTAGATTGGAAGGAAAACAAACGGTCTACATTTACGAAAGTGTATGATTATTCTCAGGAAAAATACAACAATTATTAAAATAAATCTTACCAGCTTTTAACTTAAAAAGTTTACACGATAAAAGAATGTTTAATAAAGAAATAAAATAATATAAATAAAATCTCATCTTTCTAATAATAATGAAAAGCACTTTTCACTAAGTATCACCGTATGCAAAATGTGCTTTGTTTTTCTTTTTGTTCAATCACTATTTATGTATTGAAAATATTCCTATTTTAAAGCTTTATGCAGTAAAAATCTTTTTTGGTCATTTTTAAGCTATCACTTCGTCACCAGAATCATTCCGTTAAAAGTTTTACGGAAAAAACTAACATCAACAACAACCACCTATAACTATTATTTCAAACGGAAACTTCTAATATACTAACTAACTAAAACTAGAAATAGTTAATATTCTATTCTTTAATACACATAAGTTCGTTCACTATTTCGAAGTAAACTAATTCCTTTCTTGTAGTCATTCAATATGTTTTAATTTACAGCTCAATGTGGTGGCTTAATTCTTCGGTTTAAACCTAAAGAAGAGGGAATTCCTAAAAGTATAAAATTAGTCACAGGATGTTGAATAATTTCAATTTTCCATCTTTTCTTTCTAATGTCCATCAATACAATCTATCTATAGCAGTGCATCTTAAACATTGTTGGTGTTTTTTCGCATCAGAATTAAATAAATAATAATAATTAAATAAATAAGTAAATAATAACAACCTTTTACTATTTTTAAAAATTACATCATTTGTTGAATCTTAACAGTTTGGGATAGATTGAGATCAAATATTAAACATTACAGTTTAACTAATTGCGAAAAAAATCTTGTCAAATATTGTTAACAAGATATTGTTGTTGTTTTTTTTTATTTATTTAAATTGTATAAAATTGTAGAATCATTCTTCTATTGAAACTTCTCTTATATACAAGAGAGAATCACTGATAAAATAAATCCTCTTTTTTTTCTTTTAAATGGGCAAAAATACAACGAAATAAAATTAGAATAAATTTCAGAAAATAAAAATGGATTGCTCTTCTGGAGCAAACTGAATAATTTCAGAAATAAAAAAAAAAACAGAATTATAATCAGGAAAGTTCTAACTTGGAAACACCTTTTGTTGTCAATTCAAGATTATCAAAAATTATATATCAAAATGTTCAGCTTAAAAAAATAAAAAGTAAGATTTTTCACAAGAATCGAGGATGTAAAATGGACGACTTGTTACAGTTTCAGACAATGCAGATGTTAGATTTTTTTAAGGTATTTTCATAGGGGTGAGGCTAAGCAAATCAATCAGTGTGTGTAGGTGTCAAAAATATGTCCTCCTCTAATATCTTTTGACTTTGATTTGCGTTTTTAAGGATTTAGAGACGATCTTGGATTTTCAAAATAAAGTGAATCCTTATCGAAAAAGTAGGAAGAGAAAAAGAATTAGAAATTAAACAGTTAACCCATGAATATTCAAAAAAAATAAAGAAGTAAAAATGATAATAAGTGCCTTTTCAGTACAACAGTTTGTATAAAACTCAAAATGCTTACGAGGGGAAAAGTAATGTAATCCTAACAGGACAAGTGATCACAAAATAAAAATAACAACAAAATGTGCAATTCAAATCCCAGGACCACTTTATTTGTTTCTTTGTGTAAGGCTGCCCAAGGCCTTATTTCAATTCCAAATTTTATTGTTGCTTTTAGTTTCTGAGGGGTCATATTAAGAATAAAGTACATCTAGAAACTATTTACAAAAACAAAATAAATGCCTCCTTGGAGACATCAAACTTTTCAGCTGTAGATGGTCTTATGCTTCTTGAACCAGTCTTTAAAAGCACTTGACTTTATTTCAACTGATGACAAACACTTTTTACCTTCATTGATTTATTGCTCTTAAGAATATTTTTAGTGGTTCGTGTGTGATCAGGAGGAAAGAACTTTCTCAAAATTAATTAAAAACATTCAAGATAAAACACACAGCCAAAGATAGGCTAAATAATGTTGTAATCAATTCAATAGAAGAAGCAAAGAGAAAGGGAGCGGTAGGTCAGTCTTTAAAACAGGCAATCACATTTTTTGGTTCTTTTTACTTTAAAATAATTCTTTTTCGGATTGAAGTCAGCTCTTATTAAGAGTGGATCTGACTTTGATCAAAGTACAATGCATTAGAGAAGGAAGATATTTAAAATATTATTGAAACGTAATAAATCCCAATATCTTACTAATATTTGAATTCAAGTCCAATTAAAGTTTTCTGGTCGATTTCTCTTGTAAGATTTAACTAAGAAATCTTTCCTGAAGAATTAACAAGATATTTGTTCTTCTGCTGAATTCCACAGTGGATTTCTTTACACATCTCTAATCCGAACAGATCATCTTAAGATTGATTAATTCACATGACATTATCCGAACAATTCCTTTTAATATTTAAAGTAAAACCATATGGTTTAAAAAATGCTACTAACTCATCCCACAAAATAAAGCCACTCAATATATCAATATTATTATAAAGCAGAAGATTTTGTGTGTTTGAACGCGCTAATCTCAGGAACTACCAGTCCGATTTGAAAAATTCTTTTTGCGTTAGAGAGCCTGCTTATTGAGAAAGGTTATAGGCTATATAACATCACGCTACGACCAATAGGAGCGGAGCAGTAAACATAAACATCAACTAATCTGGCAATCTGAGATTCAAAAAAGAGGTCCAACACACTATTAATAGGGGGAAAGGGAAGGAAGCATGAGTCAAAAAACAATATAAAATAAGTTTCAATTGTAATTATGTATAATAACAAGGACATGGTATGATATAATGAAATTAATACAATAAAAGTCATTATAAATACAGATAATAAATTTAATTAATTAATTAGAAATTATTATAGTCCTGTAAAAAACTTTATATAATTAAAAATATTTAAATAAAGATTTAAATTCAACGCCGTACGGCTCAGTCATGTGGTTGGCCCCTTAAGCAACAGTTCTGCTTCAACGAACTATTTTTTGTGGATGTGTTTGGTTAATTTCATTGAATAATTCTATGCGTTTCCAATATAATAGGTACTAACCGTAATAGGTAAGCGTACGTTTGACTTAATATATATAAATTTTAGTTTTTAGTTACGTTTAATAAAATCAATTTGTCGGTAGTTTTTTTTAATAGGTTGCAACGATCGTGTTATGAATAGGTAACAATATATTATAGACAAGGAGAAAAAAATAAAAATATCGTCTATGATGAAGTACTGTAAATTTTCATTAAATAATTTAAAATATATCGTATTCGTAAAGAACCTCATTATCTATTTTATTATTTCTTAGTATATAGCCATCAAACTGAAGACACTTTCTGTCAAGTCGGTTTATTTTTTAGTGATTGGTCCTTTTATGTTTCCACATAATTTCCAGATGGTATTTATAGTTAATGTGATGCACTTAGTTATGTACTCTTAATGTATATGAAACAGATACTTAATTTAACGTGGGTGAAACGGCGGGGCACCGCTAATATATATATATAGTGGTCTTTGACTGCGTATTTCTTTCAATGCGAGGCTTCTCAGCGCTAGAGTCACAATCAACCTATTAGATGCTCCAGGAACAAGGTATGAAATCGAGACGAAGAAAAGAAAAGAAAAAAAAGGACCAACAGAAAAAAGAAACAAACTTTCAAACCAACTTCGGGATTCGTAACAAGTTCGTACATAACTTAATACATATGCAGTATATGTATGTATATATAATTTATAAACTTAATACGTAATGTATAACTAAAAGTTATTAATTAAAAAGGTAATAGACTGTTCTAAATTTTATTATATTTATTACCAAATAATAATAATATGGAAAACCATTTCTTGGAGCCTTTACAACTGATTGAGGCTTGAATTGATGAGATTTAATACATTTTTTAGCTTTAATTAACCAAAACTAAATACCAGTACAGTACTTCACATTTTTGATGTAAACAAGCAATTTCTCAATATTTGTGTAAGTACGCGGTTTCTCTGAAAAAAAAAAAAACAAAAAAAAAAAACTGCTAAAATTAATAACTGTTGTTCTACAATCCGATTCAAGCTCAAAAAATAGAGTAACTGGAAATTTTTAACTTTTTATTTTTTTGCTATGAAATTCAGAAGTTTCAAATTCAGATTTCTTTATTTTAATGAAGCTGAAAAAGTTTCCTATTCTACAAGAAATATAAATAACATAAATAAATAAATAAATAAAAATTATAAAAACAATAAATAATTTAAAATAAAACGTCGGAAATTGTAAATAAAAATGAAAGTTAATTATTTAGTTTCCAGGTTTGTCGAAGAGAGATTTCGCAAGAGAAAGCCTAACGAAGGTATAAATCTATATTTTTAAACATTTATTTATTATAATTTTCTTTTATGTTTACAATAAAATAAGATTTGAAAGATTGGAAAATAATTTTTTAGCTGATAAATTAAAATAAATTTTTCTTAACATTTATAACAATGCTAATAAAAAAAATAGACGGAAAAACAGTTGAGAAGTGAAATTCAATCTAATTAAATAAAAACAGAATAAATCCACTTCGTCGATTCTTTGATAGAAGAGTGTTGATTTCTTTTTTTATTTCAGTTCCTTTCCGTATCCTCGTTACAATAAGACATCAAAATATTTTACGTTGTAATTGTTTCAACAAACAAAATTTGCTTTCGTCACACGGTAATAAATTTATGACGTCAAAGGCGTGACGTAACTGTGCTGCCCCATCGGAGGAAAAGAAAAAACGTTCTCCGCTTTTCTGTCTTCGGTCGCTGAAGGTGCGACGAAGGTGGTTAGTTCCTGGTAGGGAGATCGGACTTCCTTTGCGTCTGCGGCACTCGGCGTAGGATGAGCGGGGAACACGACCGGATCCCCCGTGAGTAACGACCACACACTACCGCCTTCGAATCGGTTTCTTATTCAATGAAAAGGATTTGTTTTTCCTGGTTTAAAGAAATAATTACTTAAAAAGTTTCAAGTAACAAACTGACTTAAGTAAAAAACATTGGATAGTCTACAAATTAATTTCTTTATAACTAATTTCTTTTTCTTTTTTTGTCCAGTGTTTGTGCATTTTTTTATACATTAGAAAAGTTTATTAACTAAATCCTTTTGAAGGAACTCCATCTAATTTAAAAAGAACTTTTCTAGAAACAAATTCATGAACTCTATAACAGATCTGCTTATTTTAACTTTCAAATCAACAATAAATCTTAATTTTTTGAATTATTAAAAGAAATAATTATTCACTCTTTCCCTAATCTCAATTTGGAGACTTTTTACAATCCAGTTGCTGAGTTTTATGGTTTGTAAACTATTGGTGTGAGTGTTTGCCCTGTTTTGTTATTGACATAAACGCTTGTGTTTGTCACTTCGCCTTCGCTTGGTTCAGCAAAAGAAAAATCCCGATTCGGCGGCGAATGATGAAGTCAGAGAAATACTTCCTTGATGTCGGGGAAAGGGTTATTCATTATCGGAGGGGAAACTGAACAATGGATGTCCGGTAGAGCAGAGTAAAACACAAAAAAACCCTAACCCCTTTTGAACCTTATAAAATCCAAATAGAAAACCACTACTTGAGCAAATAAATCGATGACATTCTGCGTCTCAATATTCGGGAACTAAATGTGACTGGACATTTCAAGTAGAGTCATAAAAATCTAACAGATTACAAGTCCTCTTACAAGTAAGTTTATTTTGAAATAAGCTATTTGTTAAAATACTCTGGTAATATCTTCTCTACCACCTTAACAAATTCAAATTGTCCACATTTGATTCTTCTTTTTTTTTTTTAAAGAAAACAAAAAAACAAAAAACAAACTCTAAGAGATAAATTTACCAATTTGAAAAAAGAGAAAAAGAAAAGAACTGAAATCTTCCAGGTATTTTTTTGTTATTAAAACAACGGGTTTGAAATCGACCTTAGGGTGGAATAACATTTAGGATATTTCAATCAACTGTCCGGTGAAAAAAACAAAAAACCAAGCAAACTTCTTATTACATCTGAAAGTGTGTTGAAGGTTTATTTGAAATTGCTTCTTCCCAACCATCACAACGGAGGTTCTTCAACCTTTCCTCTCCCCCGTCTCTATGGGGGTGGAGGGTTGCTACCAGTGTCAAGAGCAACTCAATTCGGCCATCGCTGCTAACACGGTAGCGATGGTGGTGTGTAATCCGACTACCTTAGTGCTGTCGCCGTCGCCGATGGTACCTTTGCAGCAGGCGGTAACACCAGTAACAACACAGTTCATCACAGCCTCACCGACTCCAGCCCCGGCACCTGTCCCACCTCCAGTCTCCAATGCTCAAACTACCATCACCGTGCCTGTACCGTTGCCCGCCCTCAAGACAAACCAAGCTTAGTAAGTAAACATTCAATTTTTACAATAGCCTAATCTCTGGGGGATGGAGAAAATAAAAAAATCAAGATTTCGAAAAAGCGCAAAATTTGACTAAGTAGTTGCACTGCATCAAAATTCTAAATTTCAGTAATGGATCATTCTTGCTTTCTATGCTTATTTAAAAAAAAAAAATGAAGTTTTTTTGTTTATATCTAACAAAATTATTTCCTAATAACTGCTAAGTTCAGAATTTTGGACGAAGGAGGTTGCAATCAACCCGAATTAAAATATAGGTAAAAGAAATAAACATCAAAAAGGAATTAGTTTCTTAAAAGCTGGATGTTGGTAGTTAGGTATGTTTTGAGTATTAAAATGAAGAGTACTTTTTGTCAAAGAACGTAAGAGTTCTTTGCTCTTTTACGTTCTTTGCTTTTTGTATATGTAGAACACATGGAACATCTTAGCAGTTAAGTTTAAGTTAGAGAAACACGTTCGTAACGTGAGAAACCGGTCGTATCTATTAATTTTATTGTAACTCTTTTAAATTTGCTGTTTTTAATTGTAGGCTTCTTCCACCCAATCAAATCTTTACTGATATAAAGGCAAATGTTAAGAATTTTGTTAAGTTGAAAGATTTATTTGCATTAAAAAAAAACAAAAACAAACAAACAGAAAAACAAAGGAAGTAGCTCTACTCTGATGTTAACTAATGGTAGCAACAAAACATATTATGGAAATCCAGTTAAACAATTATTATTGCTTTTTGGAACAAGAACCACTTATAATTCGAGCTTTTATAACTAAGTTTAGTAAAAAAAGCTTTATTCTGTTCTCTTAACAGAAAGATATGCTAAAATGTCATCACTCACTCCCATAAATGTATTTAAAATCAAAAAATGAATTTACATCACAACATTATTAGTTGAACTACGATATTCTAAGGCCTTAAGAAAGTGGATCTGAAAATAGGTCTCCAAAATTATCTAAACTCTAAATGTGATGTAAATCAATGCATGTAAATTATGTAAGTGCATCGTTATGTGGTTCTTACTTTAAAGTGATCTACAAAATGAAAAAATATAATAAGGTATGTACAATAATTCTAATTTTCAAATATGAAATTTCAAGTAATTAAGTGCATTGTTTCTTGAGTTACTTAATGACGCTCACTGTGAAGTGATCAAAATCCAATCAGAATAAAACGTAACTCTCATACATAAAGCTTGATATTGATCAGTGCATTTTTCTTTAAGTATTTTCATTCTTATGTAAAGCAACTTAAAACAGGCGGATATATTCCAAAATTAAAGCATATCTAGATATATAAAAATGAATGTTTGTTGGTTTGTTTGTCCCGTATGCGTTCCTATTCCATTCATCAGATTGCGATGAAACTTTGGTGAGTTGTTGTGCGCACGCCCGCGAATGTTTCTGAATTAGTAGAACCATTTTACAATATCTGGTGCGCGGGTCGTTTCAACAAATGAGTGTATTTCCGGTTTCAACGTTTGCAGTTAACGGTATGACTCGCATTTGGAGTGACCATCAACAAAGCACAGGGACAATCGCTACAAGTGTGTGGATTAAATTTGGAAAATCCATGCTTCACACATGGACAGCTATATGTGGCCTGCGTCGGAAAACCTTCTGATTTATTCGTGCATGCACCAGACGGAAAGACAACAAATATTGTGTATCCAAAAGCACTTCAATAAACAGAATTAAAACACAAATACTTTCTTTCTTTGACTGTCATTGCAACGCATGCCGGGTACAGCTAGTTAGTAGTAAATCCTTAAATATGAAGTTTCTTGGAAATCGATTAAACTAAATTCATTTTCGAGTTATAGTTTCCACAAGATTCTCAGACATCCTCACACACATCACTCAGTCTAATTTTTGTTTTCTAGAAAACAAATAAAGTAAATTTCTATTAAAATCGAGACACGAATATTTAAAGTGATTGTTGTCCTATTTTATTTAGCAGCTAAAATAATTTGATATCATCATCATAGCCTTTATACCACATCATTGGGATCCGTCTTTCTAATTCTGGTTCTCCACCTGCTTTAAGCCATATTGCACGTTAGGCCACACGTATTTATATCCTTCTTAACACACTCCCTGATATCTGCATCTCCCAGAGCTCCTTGAATTCGTTTACATGACCAAACCATCTTAATCCATCAGCTTAACTTCTATAGGTGTCTCTGATATGCTCATTCTTAATTCTATCCTCTAGAAACCCCACTGAGCAACCGTAGCATTCTTATCTCTGCATCCTTCGTGTAGTTGCCTTTTTGATCGCCCAGTACTCAAGAGCCATAAAGCATAGAAGGCTTAACGACAGTCTTATAGAATTTACCTTTAAAAGTCTTATTGGCACTCTCCTATCTACTTGAAGCCAGCCATACTTAATTCTGATTCCAAATCATCAGCCTCGTTTTGAAAAATGGAACCTATATATTTCATAGGTTTTAACCACCATGAGTATTCACCGCTACATCTACATCACTTTCATATTTAACTTCCATATATTCAGTTTTCTTCCTATTAATTTTTAATCCTTTACTTTCTCTCCACATTTCCAAACTTGCATTTGCCCATCTATTGAATAAACAATAATTACAATATCGTCCGCAAAAATCCTACACCCTGGCACCTTATCTTGTATTAACTGATCCAGTACTAAAGCAAACACGTATGGGCTAAGGGCAGATCCCTGGTGTAAAATAATTTGATACATTTAAAAAAAAAATGTATTTGGATGTCGCTTGCTAAGGGTTTTCATTGCTATCATATGGAGGAAATTAAATAATAATCAAAAATAACATTTCAAATGTTGCACAACAACCGACCAATAGACGCAGCCTTTTATTAAGAAAGTGTAGCTCTGACTTCATGGCAGAGTAATACGAAAAACGAAGAGTAAAAGATTTCCACTACGAGAAGAATAGTTAACTAAGAAGTAGTAACTGGCGTGTTAGTGGATTATTCAAAGGATTGGCTCTTATCACAAGGTCCCGGGCTTATTTGTTCAGGTAAGGAAGACCGAAGGAGGAAAAATACAGTATCGCATTCTTTCTTACCTGAACAAATGAGCCTGGGACCTTGTGATCAACGCCGATCAGAGGTCCTACATTACGAATATATAAATGCCTTTCAAATTCTTCATCCAATGATATATATATATACAAGGTGTTTTGGAAATGGTAGACAAAGTGAAGAGATATGGTTCCAAAGGTCATTTTGAGTCGAAAATGTTCTACGACATTTTTTTGTAAGGGCCGTAGTTTTAGAGTTAGG
>JAFIDM010000002.1:74660765-74675833 GCA_023159025.1 Thereuonema tuberculata | reverse complement strand
GAGTTAGGAAATGAATGCTTTGGGAATGGTCCCTAATCAAAGAAAGCTCAGTTCACATTAGGAAGTATAAGTAGGTAAAAGTTTATTATAAAAAACAATCGGGATTACAAATGTCATAACTAAAAACACGTATGATAATTAAAGAAAATGCTGAAAATGGCCAGAACTAAGCTTTCTCTGATTAGGGACCATTCCCAAAGCATTCATTTCCTAACTCAAAAACTACGGCCTTTACAACAAAATGTCATAGAACATTATAAACAATTTTTACGTGCAGTTTAAAATTACTTAAAAACCAACCATAAAAGCACATACACATAGATAAAAAAGCACGACGTACGTGTTCGAACCCCCGGTTCCTTATCAAGTTTGACCATTTGCAATCACGAATCCATTAAAGGAGGATCACTTTTAACAAGGGGGGGGGGGACTTGATAAGGAAGCCCAGAACAGACGGGGGTTCGAACACGTACGTCGTGCTTTTTTATCTATGTGTATGTGCTTTTATGGTTGGTTTTTAAGTGTCATAGAACATTTTCGACTCAAAATGACCTTTGGAACCCGTATCTCTTCGCTTTGTCTACCATTTCCGAAACACCCTGTATATATATTTCCACTTTTTGAAGATTTTTCCTATCTTCAAAACCTTACACTCAAGTTCTTTTAGAGCTTTTGCCACAACCTTTTCAGAGGTTTTAGGGCATTCGTTTAACTACAAATAAGTAACAAAAAAGGCGAAATCTATTCACGGGTTTTTAGGGGCAGATCTTAAAAGTAGGGCATGACCTCAAGTTGTGATGTGGATAACTGTCGTAAATTTTGATCTTTTGAGCTAAAACTTTTATGGGTGCTAGATATCCTTAAGAACTCGGATGGTGTTGTATTTCAATCAAATCGGATCACCCGTTTCAAAATGGCAGCCGATAGAAATTTCCCCTTTTTGACGTTTTTCCTATCTTCAAAGGCTTATCCTCACTTTGTTTTTAGAGCTTCTGCCACGAACGTTTTTAAAGTTTTTAGGGCATTGGTTTAACTACAAATAAGAAACAAAAAAGTCGACATCTGTTCTCGAGTTTTTAGGGGACTGGGCTTAGAAGTCGGCTGTGACCTCAAAGTTCTCAAGTGGATAACTGCCAAAAATTTTGAGGTTTTCAGCAAAATTTTTATGGTTGCTAGATACCCGTAAGGACTCGGATGATATTATCAATCACTATTCAGAAATCGCAGGTGGTTCACCTTTGGGCAATGCACTTACCGCGATGGATGCGCGGCAGAGATATTTAATAAATTGTTCTAATGCTCGAATGGCAGAGTTTATGTAAAGACCATTTCTTACCCTCACGACCAACACTGTTTAAAATGAATTAGTCAGGTTGAATATCTCAACCCAATATTAACGTTCAACATCATTGTTTGAAAATTAATTGAACGTACTAATGGTAATTTAATGGTTCATACTAACCTTTAAAGTGCGCATCAGTCCGATGTTAACTAAAATTCAATAGGGATTTTCCACTGAATTGCATCGAACTATCTTCAGATTGTGAGGGTAATCCTAAATGGTAATCTTTCAGTTCAAAGACGCAGATTGACCCAGATTCACCAAAATGAACAGCAGGAACTTAATATGCTGATGTCTTAAAACTGTACCTAAAGTTTCAGCATTTTAGGATAATTAAGGTTTTGAGTCGAATTCATCATAAACAAACATGCTTATTTGAATTGCACTTTGTTTTGTCAAACTGTTCGTATTACGATTCTGTAGTAAGGAATCTTTATTGCCTTTGTTAACTACGAGAGTATTTGAGCAGTTTCTGAAGACAACAGATTCGTTTCTCAATGCCTTCAGATGGTAAGTAGTTCCCGTGAAGCCCTTCTGGTTCTTTGGAGAAATAAGTGTCTTTGTTTCAAGGGCCACGAATCTAACTTGAATGAGAAATGAGATTATAGAAATAGTTTGTCAAATTGGAACCTCATTTCATTTGCTTCACTCTTTATAATTCAAAAAGTGTTTGATTCAAATTAAAGATGGCGTTCGTTCTATCAAAGCTAAGAGAATGGACCAAAAGCTCAATTCTTGTAAGACATTAAATACCTTAAGTATATCTGAGAAAGGCCATTAAATCACTCCTGGTCACACACTAATAGTAAACTTGAAAGTCAAAAGACAAAGAGACTGAAATACTTTGAACCATGTTCATTTCTCTTCCAACTTCAGCCTCAACCAAAACAATAAGTTACAGACTTTTCATGGGTAACGGCAAAAACTTTAATTTTTCCCTTTAAATCTAAATCCTGTTAAATATATTCACTGATTTATTTATTTTTCGGATTAATTCCCCACATTCGCTCGTCATGTTTATTATTTTCCTGAATATAGTAAGAAACTGAAAATTAAAAAAAAAAAAAAAAAACCAAAACCTTTAAAACTGAGAAAGTTATGAAACACAATAGAAAGTACTAGAATCAAACGAATTAAAATTGGTACATTTGAGAAGTAAACACAGTATTTGATATTAAATAATAGAAAGACATTCTGTTGTTTCTGTAAAGTTAGCATTATATTCATATCTTGGAACATTACATCATAACATTTTATGTCGTAACTGTTGCTTAAAAAAATGTTCTATAAAATCATAATTCCATAAATGTAATATTTAAATTTTTATGATATGAAAAGAAAGGTATAATATGATACCTTTCTATTTTTATAATTTGAAAATGGCGCTCTGTATAATTTTTAGGAATATTTAGATAAATTAAAGTAAATTTTACCTGAATCTTCAGGTAAAGGATATAAAAAAAATGTCAATAATGTAAGTGGATAAGGAATGTTAAACATAAAGAAATTTAAATGAATTAAATTGTTAAATGTTGTAATAAAATATTACGGTGTGTGTATTGTTTAGTTAGTTCTATATTCTTGTTGTTTGTTACATGAAAATGTAAGAAATAGGTTTAGTAAAATGTAACCTGAAGAAGATCAGAAAGGTCGAAATATTGCGTTCAATAAGGAAATTCTCAAGAAGAAGTACAATTTACATTGCACTAAAACGTATAAGACGAAAGATTTGGTATTCTTTAGTTTTAACGATTTCCAACCATAGACAAAAATCCCCCAAACAATTCTTCGAATTATGAGGAACCTCTTTTCTGTAAAACTAGCCAGGTACAGTCGCTTCGCTCCGGAACCCTTGCACATATAGCATTAAAAAAAACAAAACAAAAAAAAAATATTTATTTAGCAAATTAATATTGAGATCGAGAATATACGACTTCCCAGCCCGTAGTGACCTTCTCCGCTTAATTCAGGTGTATTGCGGGTTGGCGCCCCACACCTGGGTTGCCGCCACACACTTCATGGTCAGTTTGCCAATTATTCCCTATTCCGTGGGAATTTCGAAAAATCCGGCCTTATTCCTTGTCTACATCATAAATGGAACCTCTGTGTAAAATTTCAGCTTTCTAGGTCCAAGGGTTTGGGGGGGGCGTTGATGAGTCAGTCAGTGAGTGAGTCAGGACTTCTCTTTTTATATATGTAGATTTTCATGAATTTTGATTTGTTAACTTCATTGATTAGTTCTTTACAGATTATATTTGGATCTGCTATTTTCTCATTTTTAACTCTTTCTTATCCGAGATTCGTTCTTTACCTATTATTCCTGGAGTTTCGATATCATGCTTATTTAGGAAAATATGATCTATATTTGTTTTCGTATTTCCATTAATTGTACAGTTGTTTCTTGTTGTTCCGTAAAGACAATTTTTGAAACCATTATTGCACATAAGTTTTAGGTATTTTTGTACGGCATTGTTTTTATTCATTTTGAAAAGATCTATATTTACGTCGCCAATTAGTATAGTTGGATAGTTGTTTAACATTTTTTATGAATAGATTCTCTTAATTCTTCAGTAAATTTACCTTTTTTGTGTTTGGTGGTTTATATGGCTAAAATGTTAATATTTTGTGTTTGATAACACAAATACATAACGAAAACATATTAGGTTTTATTACAAAACTTCATGATAAATAACATGTTTTGTGAAAATTCTTGAATCATTTTCCAAAAGATTTCCTTGCTCCGACGTTTTAGTAATTTGTAATTTAACATTTTGCTTAAAGAATGACAGACAGAGATAACGTTTTTATAATATACGTTTTTATAATTTTTAATAATAGATAGAACTTTCAAATACCAACATTTTCTCAATATAATGTTCTCTTCCAACTTTTATACTTTTCGTTTACATTGAGAGAAAGTCAAAATTTGACGCTTTAAAAGGCGATATTTTGGAAACCGAAAAAGGTTTTCGAAAGATTTTTGTAGCATTTTGTTGTCTTAAAAAGATCTACATTTTATCCATTTACATGACCAATCTATCTCTTATAGTTTGGTCACAAAATTGAAAAAAATTTTTAAAGTCTTATGACAGACAGAATAATGTTTTTATAATATAAGATAGTTGTAGGTTAGAACGAGTGGATTTAATTACTGATGCTTTATTAACTTAAACTTTATTAATCTACTTATATATATTAATTCGAAACGCAGTTGAGGCTCAATGGAAGCAGATGTTCTTTGTATTCAATGACTTTGTTAGCTGTTGAAGAACAACCTTTCTTTACTTTCCAATTGTGGATTACATCGGCATTGAAGTGAAATTTTTCAAAAAACTGACCAGGGAAGTTTCAATTCTCGCAGTGGAAAGACAGAAAAGAAGTAAGAAAGAAAGACTATCGTGTCTTTCTTACTTACCTTTCAATAAGCTAAAGAGTTGTCTATTTTTGTGATTCAAATAAATGAAAAAAAAAAAAAATTAAATTTGCGCAAGACCCACGAATTTCCTTCGGTAACGTTAATTCCCAGACGCCAATGGGTTTTCCACAATGGACTCTACCTCTGTGGTTTACATAGGAATGAGAATAAATAGTAGGGACTAATTCTACTTCTCTGTTCTTCGTGCCATTATATAAAATAAAGAATTTTGTAATGAATGATTCTGAAATTTTATGTAATTAATTACAGCTATTAAAGAAAAGTTTGAAGATAGGGGGGGGGGGGGGGGGGGGAAGAAATGGTTTTTAAAATATTTTCTATTTTTTTTCCCTCTAACAAATAGACAAAGTCATCCTTCCTTGAAACCGTCTAATAACAGTTAAGGAAAAAATTCTAAAGACAATTCGAGATTGACGAGCGATTGTGAAACAACGGAAGGTTATATAATTACATCTAATTAAAAAATACAGATTTAGGTTTTGTTGAATGGGTTTTTATGATATCAGAATAGATCACAAGAGAACTCGCTTTTTCTTTAAGGATCTAAATTTTCGTAGTAATTTAATGCTCACTTTTTTTTTAGCTGTCCCAAATAAACGAATAAACTTTTGTTATTTGAAGATAAATTTGAAGATTTAATAACTTTTCATAGAAGATACTTTATTTGCTGAACAGTAACTTATTTCACTAAAGTCTAAAAGGACTTTAGGAGGAAGGACTTTTTAGGAAGTTCTTTGCTTCGCAAGTTAACAATTTTGGAATATCCCAAATTAAAAACATCTTCATTTTTTCGATTTAATGATCTGGTCTTGATGTCAAAGGATGAAATTAATTGGGCTTTGTTTTTTTAAAGCTATTTTAACAAATCATGTTTCGTGAAAAAAAAAATTAAAAAATTTAAAAATATTCTTTAAGAACCTTCGCGTGAGACTTTTAAATACAAACGTTTTCGACAACACAAAATCAACCTTTGTCAAAGCAATAAAGCACAGAATACAAAGCAATAGCAGCATAAAAGCAAAAACTTCTTTTTCCCTCGTTTTCACTGATGCTTCCTCGATTCACAAAGAAATATTGTTTTCGCTATTCCTTAATTTTGTTTCCGTCTTCTTATCTTTGGATAATAATAATAACGGAGGGATTTGTAATTTTTATTTTTTTAATTAAAGAAACACAAAAAGGTCGTAATTTTAATAACAATAACAAAAGAAAAAAAGACTTTTAAATATAAATTTTGTTTAAAAGTATTATCTCAAGGTCAAACAAATGTCATTGCATCATCAAGAAATCACTTTTGTTTATTACTGTATTACGAATGGAAACTGAAGTTACAAAGCGACTGTTGCATAGCAGTTACGTTTAGTTTAAACTTTACTTTCGTCACAAAATGTACAAAGATATGTTATTTTAAGAAAAAAAAAATCTAATAAAAAAACCAAACTGAAATAAATTAAAAATAAAGGAATAAATTATTGGGAGATTGCGGCTGCTTTTTTTCAAATTTTACAGTTCTTCCGCGAGATTTGGCAATTATTCCTCAAGATATAGATTAAAAAAAAAAAAAAAAAATCAGATGATTCCTGAATATTTGTTAAATATCATGGATGTCGGTCGTGTAGTTGGTTAGATCATCGGGTTTTGTTTTTTTTTCAATTATCGGTTGAAATAGGTCGAAGAGGTTAATCGTCATGGACAACTGCGATCTTCGATTTATTTATTTATTTATTTATTTATTTATTTATTTATTTATTCAAAACACTGGCACTGATGATTCCTACTCAAATGAAAAATATCGTCGATTTAAGTGAAATATTAGCGATAGGTAACATTCACTTATAATTATTTTTAAGATAGGACATTGTACTCAAAAGATTGTAAAGCAATGTTAGACCTGGATTGACAATAGAAATGGAATTGTCTCGTTTCTTATTCTTATGACGCTTTCTTAGGGATCTATTCGGAGACTAAAAATGAGATCAGTCTTTTATGTAACGACAGATATGTATTACATGCGCACAGATACATAAAAATACAGACACAATTGACTTCATGAATCATCCAACTAACTACACAAGAGAGATATAGATTAAATATTAAAGCCAAGCTCAATCACCCTAAGGTTTTCTGAAGAAGCGATTTCTATCGTTACAAATAAAAACGAATTGCCCCATTCTATTTACTATTGGTCAGGAAACAGACAAATCACTTCCCACGACTCCTAGGCAGCTTTTTTATATTATTTAATTTCGGTAACTTCATTAATAAAATAAAGAAAACTCAAGCAAAATAAATAGATCCATTATTCTCAAAACGAAAATATATTTAGTGAAAAATGTACTGTTATAAAATCTTTTTAAAAATAATTTAGATTTATTTTAATTTAAAGTTAAATATTCAATCAGTTGTAAAAATGAATTAAATTAATTTTCATTTATAACTTTAAAGTGAATTCTATGAATTACGAAATTCATTCGTCCAAAGTTCATTTGTTCGTTGCATTTTATTTAAAAATAAGAACAGGATAACGTTCAAAGAAAAACAAAACTGCCAAAACAACAATCAGCAAAAGTGCTGATACAGATTTCTAATTGTTTTCGCGTAAAAATATCAATAAATAAATAAAAGCAAGCGGGACAAAAGTAAAGTGAAACATAGCAAAGTGTTTTTAAGTAGTAACAAATTATTCATGAGGTTGTCAATTCGTGAAAGACAAAAGGGAGAAATAAGAAAAAAAAAACCAGTGACAAAGAATGTTGAGATAATTTTGTATCCTTAGTCGAAGCCACTTCTCCCTGACTGTGCATCAATAGGTGCTGATCCAAGCGTCTCATTAACGATTGAATACAGCGATGAAAATATATGGATACTCAGTTGAGTGGAAACGCCATTACATCGTCAGCAAAGCGTTACATATTGTAAACAAGTGGGGAAGAGGATTTACTCAAATACAAGTCAAAATAAGGGTGTCACCCTGTATGGGACAAAAAATGGACATATCGCTGCTACAAAAGATATGGTATGGGTCCTTTACAAATCGTACGCAATGGAATAAAGCGAAGTGGGTCATTTAATTTTCTTTAAAATTGTTGTCATTAAAAGCGATGCCTTGCTCCATTGTTTTCTGTTCGTCTTTAGAAATCTGAAGTGAAATGAGTTATGACAGACAATTCCATTAACATAAAGAACAAAATAAAGAAGCACACATTATATTCTGATTGAGGAAATAACAAATGATGTGACATTTATTCACTTAGCTCCAACATAATTCCTATCACATATTCTGTAGAATTTTTTTAATAATATTATTTTTTTATATAATATTAATTTTTAATCTACCAACAAAAGCACAGTGGAATTAAATTGAATTACTGTTGTTATTAAAATCTCTCCCTTTTCATTTAAATTCTAAAAATGGATCTAAAATAAATAAAATTCAGGACTAGGAGACCTGAAATATTAACGAAGATAATCAAAAGTCTGAATTCAATATCTTTAAATAGAGAGAAATTATAAACTTACACTTAGAAACACATATATAATATAGTTGGATTGGAAAAGGGTTAGAAACTTATTATTCTATTCAATTAAAACTAATCGTAAAATTTGTTGGTTCTGAAAAAAAAATACATTGATTGTAATACTAATACAAGCTACATATAACACGCGGGAAGACTTCGTATTTGGAGGGTTTTGAACTGGACCATGGGTTGGCCATCCAATCCATGGAAGAGGGAGAGACCTACAAGTACCTGGGCACGTCACGGACAACGCAAACATTAAAACTGCACTCAAGAACACATACAATTCTCGCGTTAACAACATCCTCAAAACACAACTCAACGCCAAAAATAAAATTAAAGCCATCAACACTTTTGCCGTCCCAAACTAACATATTCCTTCGACATAATTCCATGGAAAAACACTGAACTCGAAGAACTGCAACGCACAACACGCACTACATTACGAAACACCATGCACCACCCCAAGTCCGCTACGGAAAGGATGACTCTTTCCCGCAAGGAGGGAGGACGAGGACTCATCAATGTCATCACCTTACACGAAAAACAAGTACACACACTTAGGGAACACTTCCACCAGGGAGAACAACACTCCTCACTCCACTTAGCCAGTATTAAGGCTGTCACACACCTCACACCCCTTAACCTCAAAAACCCTTCTCTAATACTCACCACCCCCGACGCCCACACACAGCAGCTGCGTGAATCATGGGCTCATTAATAAGTAATTTATTCATTAATGAGTATTTGTTATCATACACCCAGTATATATTACTGCAGTCTTCTTGATTAATGTTTTTTTGCATGGATTAGTAGCATTTAATTTATCTGAACAAATAAAAATACTTGAGTGATAGTTTGATATAATTCGTTAATGTAAATAATAAATTAGTGGAAACCGAAGTTCATTAAATTTATTACGTCATTTTAAAAATTTAAACTGTTTGTTGTATTTGTTAGTTTAATTTTTTTATCAGTCAAAAATGATTTATAAGAAACCTGAAGGCTTCGAAATTTATCATCCAATAACGATCATATCCCAGACAGAGAAAACAAACGACTTCAGCAAATTGCAAGTGAGGTTGATTTCAATTCTATTAAAGCCAATCGCACTGACCACGTTTCAATCTCCTGTTCAGAATTCTAGAAAGAAGCTAAATATTGGATGTGAAAAAATTTGCAATTAGGCAAAGTTAGAAACATCTAACTCGCAACAATGCAGTAAAAAAAAAGGAGGGAGTTATCAATTTTCGGTCAAACTATATCGCACATAGAAAATTACTATTTATGAAACGATATTAAAAGTTTTGTCCAGCAGTTTAGCAACAAAGAGGTGATGAGAAATAATATATATGAGAGTAAATTTCTGATGGTAACAATGACATTTGGATGGTCTGTTATATTGCACGTGAAACTCTTCAATGTTTTGCACAAAAGAAATATTTGAAAACGAATTTTTTTATGCTAATGATGGAGCTTCTTTTACCGCCAAAGGCCAGTGCTTTTATAAAAAGAAAACCTTGATTTGTGTCTGACGAAATAAAGTTTCATCGGCCCAAATTAATGGGCCGACATTTAAAAGAAAGGAACTATCTCATAAAACTAAGAGGGGGAAAAATTACAAAGAGTTAGTACTTCCGGAATTCAAGGGAAGGTGTTTAAAGCTGTGACTCTGGCAGGAATGTCAGAAAGAAAAGGAGAAGTACCAACACCTCTTTATTTTTTTCCTGTTGAAATATTTGACAATTTTTTTTTCTTTTCATCTTAAGCTATCACACAACCAATTTTAATTAACATGCAATTTTTTTTTTCTCGTTTTGTTGATGATTGAAATGAAAATGGTTGGATGTTGCCAGAAAGAAATAAAATTAGTCTATTAGAAAAGTAATATCTGATACAGTTATAGTTGCACGATTTCTTACTTAAGATTTTGTTTATGTTTCTATTTTATTATTTTATTTTTCGTAAAAGGAGATGCTCCTATTAGAATAAATCTAACATTATATAAATAAAATTTTATATAATAAATTCTATAAATTTAGGCTTGTTACAATTCTGTACTTTCTATATTTACTTAAAAAGTAAAGTAAAAAAAAAAAAAAAAAAAACTTTGAAAAATTATTTATAAATAACTTAACAATAACAATTGTTATAACAAAAACAATATTCAAATAGAAACATACTGGTTTGGATTTCTTGACTTCAATGCACGTGTAATTCTTAACCCATTTTTGTTTTTTAATTTCCTGTCCTTTGAAATGTACTTCCTTCACATCATTCGAGTGCAGTTGTCTCACATTAAAAGTCTATGATGTGATTTATTGGCTCTTTTTCTAGTGCTCAAAGGATAAAACAACCTTAAAGTATGAGAGCGTTAAGTTGAAGGACGTCTGTTTATTCCCACCCCCAACATTTAATTAATCACCAACTCATTTTATCAATGGACGCTACATCGGCACCTATTGTTTTGGAAGCGTCTTACAAAGAACGGTGGAATTCGGTGATGTGGAACCAACGCTGTTTTTTGTGTCTGTTGATATTTCGTGTTATCAGAAGAGCAAAGAACTGCAGAGGCCTATTAAGAATTAATCAACCAGAAGGAAGCAATTCTGCAGTGTTTCATTTTTGATAGGAAAAAGAATAACCCTATCCTACTTCATGTATTGAAAACGAGCTAAAGTGTTCGTTGTTCCAAAAATACTAAAAAAAAAATATTAAAAAATAAATTCTATCTTAAACAAATATATTTAAATCTGTAAAATAAGGAATTACAGTGGTACCTCGGGTTACCAACTTAATTCGTTCCAGGACTCGGTTCGTAACCTGAAACGTTAGTAACATTGAAATCAATGAAATAGAGACGATCTGTTTCAAGATGAAAGAATCGTTCCTTTTATTAACATCCGATCGTTTATCTGACAAAATGCAAAAAATACATGTACTTCACCTATTAAATAAAGAGAAAGAAAACAACCAAATAAATTAAATGTAAAATAATTACATTTAATAAATACATTATACAAATAAATACATTACGATGTCTTGTTTACATCGGAAAAAGAATCATGTGGGCGCGGAGAGATACTTTCAGATGCGAGGTGAGACGCCTTTGGTGTGATGTGGCCCCGTAACTTATAACTTTGTACTGTACGCGATCGTTTGTCTCCAACGTTAAACCTTGCTCTCTCTCTCTCTCTCTTTCTCTCTCACCTTCGTTCGTAACCCGAGGCACTGTTCGTTACCCGAGACAAAAAATTTTCGAAGTTGTTGTTCATAACCCGAAATGTTCGTGACCTGAGTCGTTCGTAACCCGAGGTTTCGCTGAACATTTAAAAAAAAAAAATGTCTTTAAATAAGTTTGTTGATAGGATTTGAATCGTATTTCAAAAATGATAGGGAAAAATGCAAGTTCCGATTTTCTAAAATATAAAAAGACCTAATTTGTAATGCAAAAAAATGTTTTTCAGAAAGAAAAAAAAAATTAGAAATTTTCGTATAATTCCGCTTGACTCATTGGATCAAATATTTACTGTTTGACTTTCATTTGTACAAGAATTGAACGAAAATTAAAAACCAAACAAATACAAAGCAACGAAATTTGTTTAGGATTCATTAAGAGACTTCTTTATCTGTTTTCCCTCGAACACAGGCGATCGACAAAGGGTTGGGCTTTTTTTTTTTGACAATAAGGGATCAACTTTTCTTTACACTAACAAGTAAGTATCATTCGTATTCAATCTTTTACGGCAATTTTCGTAAAATCATTTCCCAGGAGGGTGTGATGAGATGGTTTCGTTTATTTTCAGGTATGTGGGGGTGGTGAAACAAAATTTCATCGTCCGATGAATTCGAAAGAGAAACAAATGCACCTTCTCCTGAGATGTTACTTGAAGCAAAGGTCGACCACAAAAGTCTAAACAAAAATCGCTCGTTTAAAAGGAGGATCTTACGAAGAGAGGTGTAACAGCAATGGTAAAAATATGTCGATTGCCTCTGTGATGATTATGTGGAGAATTAGACCAGATCAGTGCTAATAAATTCTGAGAAAGTTTATATATTTTTCTATTTATAGTTCAGCAGTGATAAGACTTTATATTGTTAAGTTGTTTTTTTTTTAAATAGAAACTATTTAGTTTAATAGAATACTTAGGTAATATGCGATGTTAATTTTCAAAATTTGTGAATTACTGTAATTAAATTAAGTAATCCTTAAAACTACAGTTTTATAATTTAGAGCTTTATAAGAATTCATACTTTTTTGTTTATTTCTTTGATCGCGTGCCTATTTAAGTGCGTTACTTTTTAATGGTCAAGAACGACAGAAGCTAAACTGCGCCAGGGAACAAGGTATGAAATTGAGAACAAGTCTTTGAAAGGAAGAGACACAGAAGAAAGAACGAAGTATCCAAGTCTATGTCGGGATTCGATTCAGATATATCAGCTATATGACCTTGACCACTCGACTACGCCTGACTGGCAAATATTTGTATAGTGTTAATATTAAAAATATACATGTTTCATTAAAAGTAGTCAAAATAATTGACGGATATTAAGTGACTCAAAATTTGCTAAAAAACTTACGGAAATCGCTTAAATAGAAAATTCTATCAAAAACAAAAGAGTCGAGTTGTTTCGTGCGGACAGACAGACAGACAGACAGGTTGAATATACAGTAGAGCCCCGATTATCCGCGAGTGCAGCGAAAAATTTTTTTAATTACGAACTTCAAAAAAAACAATTTTAATCCAAGCCAACAACAGGGAAAGTACAATAGTCCCTACAGTGCGAAAGGTCGAAAATTACTGACAGATTTGTTGTGCATCGTAATCCTATAGGCCTTCTCGGAATTTGTGGATGAGTGGCAGGCTCTTGCTCTGCAGAAAGGTTTCTGCTGTACTGTACATATTTGAAAAGTTTTGCATAAATTGTTTTTTGTATAATAAAACGTAGTTTTTATGCTGAAATATTTTTTTTCGTGTTTATACTTCATTTTTAATCTTTTTTCGGGTTATCCGCGATTTTTACTATCCGCAGTACCCTTGCCACCCAATTCCGCGGATAATCGGGGCTCTACTGTAATAAATACTTATCGCAAAGAAAAATTCCGAATTCAGTTTGTGCTTGCTTATTGGAAATTAGGAATTGCTGCCATTCGATGTCGAACTAAAACTATCAGTTACGCTATAGAAGGATAAGGCTTGGATTTATTCTGACTCCTGTAGTCACTGTCTACCAAAACTGACTGCCTCAATAATTTCATTTCGAATGGTATGTGAAGTTATAGGAAAACTGTTATTATATTCAGATAAAATGATTACGAATACACTGTCAAAAATTAGGTTAAGATTTGTAAAATTCCTAAGTCGTTTTTACCGAAATCTTAAAGGATCTTACCGAAACTTTTAACGAAAAGTTTCAATTTTTTTTTTTTTTCCTTCATCAACTGTCCAAAACAAGCAGTCACGTGTTCCTTATTTAACTTATTTATCGTGAAATCTGTGTATCTGTGCAGAAAGATTACGAATCAAAACAAATTACAAATAGTTTATTCTTCTCAATTCTTCCTCTGATTGTAAATCTATTTAAGTGAATATAAAAGAAGAGAAAGGACAATGTGAAGGAAAAAGAAAACTTGATTAAAGCAATAAGAATATAGACAGAAAACGGAAGTTAAGGCTGTCGTGCATTTGTCAGGATCACTTTCATTTGCTAATTGTACGATATTTACTCATTTTGTTTTGAACGTCAGTAATAAGACAGAAATTTAGATTAATATTTTACTGGTTGGTTTCAACATTAATTGAAGAGTAATTGTAATAACTACGCAAATTGTCAATGAATTTTATGCCTGGATTAACTATATAAAGAACTTGTATAAGCAGAAATAAAAAGAAACGAACATTTATCTTAATTGATATTAATGAATTCACCTGTTTGGATAAACGAGAAAGAATTTAAACTTTTTTTTTTTTTTTTTTTTAAAAAACCAAAAAAATTTTTAAAAAAGGAAATATTGAAAAAAAAAAAAAGAACGAAAAAAATTTAAAAAATTTTTTACTCCACTTGTCTTTGTCTTGTGATAATAAATCATTAAAATATCCCCCCTTTTTATTCTCCCATTCACAAACATAATAATAATAATAATAATAGCCCATTGCATAAAAGAAACCGATTCCATATCTTTTGAGTCCAATTCCCTAAGCCGCCTTCTACAAATGACCTACGCTCTTTCCATCCATCCATCCATAGTTTTCTGTCCGAAGACAGGTCCAGTTCTATGAAGGTCTCACATGGATCTCCTAGAAACACCTGAGGAAAGATACTGGGGGTGGTTTCCCGTTGCCTGCCCCCAGGACGCCATTAAGGAATGACGTCAGACCGAAGAGAAAGTGAAGAGGAGGCTGGACAACACAGGAAAGGAAATTGAAACAGCCATGCCACTGCTGGGATTCGAACCCAGGTACTGGCGCACTGGTCGCCACGGCTGGCCGCCGCCGAGACCGCACGACCACGCCAGCACGGCTCTACGCTCTTTAAGATATACTAAATAAACTTCAAACATCTTCAACAGTAGATTCCAATATTTCGTTTTATTTCTAAAACTTTCTCAAGGTTCCGAAGAATATAGAACGATTCACAATAAAAGTATAAAATAAACAGAAAAAGAAATCTTTCTCTAACTGAAAGAATGAAATAAACAATAATGAAAATCTATAATAATAATAGCCGCGCTGGTGTGGTCGAGCGGTCTCAGGCGTCGGTCTGTCGTGAG